>JAEIIU010047781.1:0-47416 GCA_018874675.1 Drosophila baimaii | reverse complement strand
GTACAGCTTTAAAGTATGCAACGCTTAATAACATGCATGCAAATTTAGCAATGACGTCATCGCAGAAGTCGTCGCTCTGCTGCTGCTGCTCACCTGTTACCCGAAATTGATGAGGGGACAATTTGTTCAGCGATTTCATGAAATTGTTGCTGTAAAATGTAGTACAAATATTTATTGTTGTTGTAATATATGGTTTCATGCACCAGGCGCGCAGAAGGCAGCAGAAGGTCGATTAACTCCGTCATATTTAATAATATCGATGACGTCATCGTACAGCTTTAAAGTAAGAATTATTAGATAGATACATCCTAAAAGTATGCAATCATTAAACTTCGGTTTTATATTCAGAACACCCCAAAAATATGCTGCCATTTATGTTCGCCTGGTATTTCTCTGCCATCGATATAGGAACATTTAGGGGAGAAATGCCTGCGCGATTTGCTTGCTGCTGATTTTTCGGGAGAGCTTAAAACAACTGTTATTTTGCAGCTGAGCGAAGAGATCAGCCTCTTCCTGCTGCCATTTCTGTTCGCCTGGTAGAATAAAACATTTCATTAAGCAGTTTCGGTCACTAATCGAATAAGAATTTATTAAAGAAGTTTTACTACAATTATGACCTCAGCTGTAAATTGCCAAGAGCTGGAGTACATTTATTTTGGTTAGATTACCGTCTGGTCCCACTAAAACAAAAGCCATATTTGAAATCTCAAAGATTCAGTTTATTAGGACTTGTGTTGTTGTTCCGGGTAATTACAAAAATTTTAAGACCTCTAACTTAGAATGATTGGCTTTCAAACCTACATAACTGCCCATGACCAGACGCAACCGCGCCATCGTTTAATCCTGACGCAGCTGCAGCACCTTTTCCTCGATGCCATCCTTGGTGATGACGTTGATCAGGACAGAGTCTCCAGTGTAGATGTCACGCTCGGCGGCAGAGATGAATGTGTCTGATGCGACGGCTACTGCCCGCTCCTTGGTTAGAGGAGGTAGCTCACCGGCGGCCAGGTTAATGTTCTTGTGGCCAATCTGGTTATCTAGAACCGGCTGCAGCAGGGTGCCGGCGGTGCCGCCAGCCCGGTAGGTGGCCCGTTCACAGTGTCCTATGGGATCATACGAGTAGACGACGCCCTTGCCGTCCTTGTCGATCCCGGCCAGAATGTTGGACACATAGTAGGGGAAGAAGCGGCGGTTGTACATCGTGATCGAGAGCATCTGGGCCACGGCGTCGGTGGTCATTGTGCGCAGATGAGTGTGTTCGTAGCTCTGCATGCGCACCTTCATCAGACCGGTCAGCGAGAGGGTGTCCGCCCAGCAGCCTGTGGAGCCGAGCACCGTCTTGGGAGACAGCTTGAAGAGCTTGCTCTGGTTGCGCGAATGGATGTTGTAGCCGCTGCTTAGGCGAGTGTCCGCCGCAATCACTACAAAGTCGTCCCCGGCGATGGCCACAATGGAGCTGAAACAAGAGGGACCTGCGTCAGGCGCGAGATCTTAACCCGGCTTTTCGGGAAAGGGAAACTCACCCGCCGTTGGACTCGTAGGGAGAGAAGTCCGGGTGCTTAACGCCGGGCACCTGGTAGTCCGGGAACTGTTCAAAGCCTAGGCTGCTCATATTTATGTTGAAAATAAATTGTCAGGCGAAAAACGAACGAAATGATTTGCAAGTTTCCTGCGACGTTCTCAAAATCAGTGTGGCTGCGTGCCAGATATGTCATTATACCAAATATTGGTTGTTTCGACAGGGCTGCTCTAATACTACCGATAACTTTTCAATGAATTCGATGAATTAAATCGTTAGATTGACTTTTTAAATTTGGCAAAGTGAATTGGTTGTACTTTTGACTAAAAAAGGTATATTTTATTGAACAGTTTGGTTATTTTCAACAATCTTTGGATAATCCTGGTGCAGATGCTGTGTTCTAAGCTAAAGCGGCAATGCCCTCGATCCGTTCCCTATGCAACTGTCCGCGGTTCTTCTCCACCAGTGCCTTCACATCATAAAACCACTTTCCTGCGGGGAAAAATACACATAAATAGGGCCCTTCCTATGAAGCTTGCGACTTACCAATGCTGGTGTTCTGCAGGCAGTCCTTGAACGTCTGACAGCCCTCCATGCTGCTGAGCACGCCGAAAACAGATAGATCCGCCAGGCTCGGCTGCTTGCCGCCCATGAACTTGGTGTTGCGCTTTTTCAACTCGGCGGTCCACTGATCCAAAGCATCGTACATATGCGAGCGTACGTCGTCGGTCAGGGCATGGCGCCGCTTCAGCATCTTGGCAATGGCCCACATCGCCGTGGCGCCGCAGTAGACCATCATATCGCGCTCCCATTTGGGGAAGTGCACGTCCCATTCGCCGGCCTGCGAGAACCATTCAAATGTCTCCAAGGACTCGCCCATGGTCTGGTAGCAATTTGGCGATATCAGGTGCACCAGGTGGCTGTCGGCCCAGGTTCGCCACTTGCGATCGAACCTAAAAATAAGTTAAGCATTTAGCAAAGTCAAAAGACTCTTTGATAGACTTACTCCTCCGTTTCCTTAGTCACACCCTTGGGCGTGTGCTCGCGATACATAAGAAAGTATTTGTTCAATATGTCCAGCTTCTTTTTCCCGTCGTCGTCGAAGAAAGAGGTGTGTGGATAGAACTGCGCCAGTTCACCGATGTCTGTGCGCTTGTCCTGCAGGTAGGTGGCTAGCAGCGATATAATGGCACTGGAGTCCACCATCTGCACGTATTGGCCGTCCTGCTGGCGGATGAGAACCATGGGCACTTTCTTCACCGACGACCAGCGAATGTCCTGTCTGAGAACCGCGTCCACTTCTACCACAGAGTACGATATGCCCATGAAGTCCAGGAAGGCGCGCACTTTGCAGCAGAAGGGACACGTCTGGAACTGGAACAGGACGATGTCTAGGCCGGAAGTGTCCTTGGGATTCACATATCGCTTGGTTATCCGCACGCCTGTCGGCAATTTATCCACGCGCTGTGGCATCGTCTCCTCGTGTTCCTTGTGCGAGCTCCCGTCCGTCCACCGGGTGTACATGGTATATACCGATCCTGTGGCCGCGCCCACAACTGCCCCCAGCATGGCCAACTTATAGGTGCTGCCATTCTTCCGGGAGCCTCTGCCGCCTTCAACCGCGTTTGCAAACTGGCGGCGAGCAAATGCTAGATTCCGGTGCGGCCTATTGGCTAACAGGCGCAGAGCTCGGCTTCCGCTGCCTGTTGGAAGGGCGGTGGCAGTCACTAGCCGAAAACAGGACATTATAAAAAACTTATACTAAATATTATGCAAAAATTTGTCTGTCGCGACTAGAAGTTGATAGGGACGGCAGCTGATGGTTATCGATAGTAGGGTCTTGTATCCAAATGTAGCTTATTTTTAAACAGACTATACTCTAATTGGGTTTAAAAAAGAAGTTATACGGTGGAGTTTTACAGCCTCATAATTTGCAGATCGAGTTAAAAAAATTGGTCACAGGCAGCCCAAAAACTCTACCAAATAACGATATTTATAAACGATAGTTACCACCAGGGCTGGGGCTGTATCTACACTGTACCATCTCTACCCAATACAAAAGATACGCAAACAAGTCGTTTAACTGTTGTTTTTGCCATCCTTACGAATTTGTTTATAAACAAAGCCGGAGGAGGATGTCGGCACCCTCGGACAATCTGGCGGCGGCCGCATCATTAGACACTGTTGGCGACGAGGACCTCTTCAGTCTGCTGATTCGCTACGGCCTGTATGTGGGTGCACTTTTCCAGTTTTTCTGCATCTCGGCGGCCGTATTGATGTCAGCGGATGATGGGAGTACGGAAATCCAGGAGGTGACAGAGCCGGTTCGAACGCGCCTGCATAAGATTCGCAAACTGGAGAAGAAGAAGCGGCGCTAGTTCAATATAGCACTCCCACCCCCACTTCTAGACATCCATACTTAGCCTAAGTACACTCGAATGCATTTATAGATTAAATTGAATAAATTTATGGAAAACAGCTGTGCGAGCATAGATCGTTAATTTCTAACAGGTAACATCGATAACAACTATCGCTTGGATATCTTACATATCAATATTATAATTTTTTTTACAGAAGTAAAAAAATTTAAAATACATTTTATCTCAGCCTGTTTCTATAATAAAATAAACTTATACTGAGAGTGGCTATTATCCCTTTTCTTTATAATTTCTTTTATAAACAAGAAAGGAACCTATCGAATTTGTATACCCCTTTAGTTTGGATTTATAGTCTCTGGTTGTGTAGGGGAGATTAGTGAGTAAAATATATAATAATTCCCCAGTTTATGATTTACCATAATTATAAAATCTGAAAAATAGCGAACAAGCTATATATTATGGATATATTTTCTATATACATACATATGTATGTATTAAAATATTGATTTGACAACCCTACTGGCGACGATTCATTTCACATGACTCAGGAGGGGGAAAGCTTTACGCCCCCGTGCTTCCCACTGCCCTACCCCTTCCCCTTCCACCATACCCAGCAATAAAAACTGACTCTTAGTTTGGCTGTTATCTTTAATTTGGGAATAATATAAATTATAATAATCGTATAGTTATTATGTTGCTTGCAATGTTGTTGTTTTGTTTTACTTCCCGTTGTTTAACTATGCACGTATGCATGTGTGTGTTCTGTGTATGTGTGTGTGTGTGAGT
The DNA here is from genome assembly GCA_018874675.1 of Drosophila baimaii. Lineage (NCBI taxonomy): Eukaryota > Metazoa > Arthropoda > Insecta > Diptera > Drosophilidae > Drosophila > Drosophila baimaii. The sequence continues at coordinate 42,733 of JAEIIU010047781.1, read as the reverse complement.
GTGTCTCTGTGTTTAATGCTCTCTCTCTCTCGCTCTCGCTCGCTCATTCTATATATATATATAATGCTTGTATATATATATAATAGAGTCCATGCCAAAGGATGCACAGACAATTATCACTATGAATTATTATTATTATTATTATTAATATTATTATACGGTATTTAGTTCCATTTTTTGTTTTCCTTTTTTCATGCATTTTGCGTGGAATTACATTTTTAAGTCAAAACTCATTCAGTTTCTTGTTTTCTGTCGGGAACGTGTGGGTAGAGGCTGAGGGCGTGGCAGGCTCGGAGGTGGAGGAAGAAGAATCGTTTTTTAAAAACGCTCGAATTTCAAAATACAACAACTAAGCTATGTCAAAATAGGAATCTAAAAAAAATGGACCTGGGAAAGATACATATGACAGGTTCGAGGATGAGGAGGGCTATGTTAAATTCGCAACTCTCTTTCGGTTTTAAGGTATTTTCGGGGTTTCTTTAGGCTTTACGCTCTATTTACTCGTACTTTTTGTTACTATTTCGCTTTATCGTTATTAACATTATCATCAGTGTTGTTGTTGTTGTCTAAATTATTGTTTAGTTACTCACAAGTGTAGTCATCATCGTCACAAAATATAGTATATATGTATAATATATATTTGCTTTAACCCACACACAAAAACATGTTCGTTTATCCTGCTAAGCCCACCATCGCTCTCCGTTCTCCAATCTCCGTTATGGTTCTGGCTCTCGCTTGCCCCCGGGACGCAGCTAAAGCTATAGCTGGGAGTTGGACGGGTCCAATTCAGACTAAGCCTCGGGCAGCGGCTTCAGCTCCTTTATCTGCTTGATCAGATAGGCCTTCTCGTCGTTGAACTGCTCGTCCTCGGACCGATCCGTATGGAAATTGGTGAGGAAATCGACCAGCTTCGTCTGGTTGCGCAGCAGGATGTCCAGGATGGGCTTCGGTTTGTTGGGGTTTGCCACGAACACCTTGAAGACGTGAAACGCCTCGAACTGTATATTTCGCGACTTCTCCTTGAGCATGTTCATCATCAGCTTGAGGTTCTCCGGCTCGGAAATGTAGCGCGTCATCACGGTGAAGTTGTGCCGGTCCAGCAGCAGTTCACCGAGCAGCTTCAGACTCTGTCGTCGCGTCACATAGTTCTCGGAGTTAAGCAGCCGCTGATAGTGCTGCGAGAAGAACTTGTCATAGTTGGCATCCAGGAACTCGGCACAGAGCAGCTTGTGGCGCGTAAGCAGCTCCTTGAAGGTGGAGAAGGCATCGCTGGCAATGTCGAAGGTTGACACCTCCACGTACCGGAAGAACTTGAAGAACTCGTCCGAGTGCAGCATAATCTTGGCCAGCGCCTCGTACCGGGCGCACTCGCGCAGCATGGTGCCCGAATTGAGGGCAATCTCCGGATGCGCGTCCTCGTAGCCGCCCATTAGCGTAAATAGGATTTCCGGCTTCGTGCAGATGTACTCTACGGTAGGTGACCGCGTGCCGATCTGTCGGCGCAGCACATTATTGAATATGAGCGCCACATGCTTCTTGCCCTCGAAGTCGATCCTGTGCAGGTTCTGTATGAGAAGGAGCAGCAGGTTGCTGTTGTACAGCTCCTGCGACAGCTGGGCCACCACGTAGTCCGCCGGCGGCTCGGCGTCACTGGTGCCATACAGCATGTTCTTGATGGACACCAGATTCTTGCTGACGTCCTCTTGCGCCTTTTCCACCTTGCGGTCGCCCGCCTCCAGAGCGTTGATCGCCTCCTTTAGCGACTTGACCAGCTCCACTGGCGACTTCTGGGACTTCCCGAACAGTGGCATGCCGCTGACTGCTTTTCTCCTTCTGGATTAGAGTTCTTCTTCGGATTTGGATGTGTGTCTTGTGGCTGGTATCTTCTGCTGACTTTGGTGGTGTTGTTGTTGCTGCTGTGGCTGCGCTTTCGACGATGCTGCTGTTTCGGGAATTGCTGGCTGTGGTAGCTTCTGTGGACGTGGTTCTCGTTGCCCAATTACCGACGACAGAGACGCGGGAAACAAATGCTTGGCAATATTATCACGGTGTAATATTTCTATTATTATATATTATTTCGTCTTTTTCTTGTCTTCTAGGGATGGCAAACAATTTCGATTGGCCGTGGTTTCGATAGTTGTATCGCAATGTCGGCTGGCCGATAAGTGTTGGTAATTGCCATCAGATCAGCGTTTTACAATTCTAGCAAACATACCAAAATATACCAAAAATACATACATTTATTAAAAATAGATAAAAAAAATAAACTTGTACATAGGGTAGGGGATTTTAATTATTAAAGTACTACCTAGCCCCCTCCCACCGAAAACCAGAGCTAAAACTAGCCATTCCTGAATTCTTTAAATATCATTTTTATTTCTCATTGAAGTTACTTTGTTTTTGATCCGTTTTTCGTTTTAGATATTATTCTGCAGCGCATATCAGGCGCTTGGTGTATCATAGAAGTTACAGAAATATATATATATTTTGAGTGTATATATATTGGGCAACATTTTCGGTATTATTTTGCCAGTTTTTCGAGTTTTTTTTGCCAATAATTTTTCGCTTTCCGTTTCCGGTTTAAAGAATTAAGAGAAAAGGCAAAGTATACTACTGTATGCACATCAATATTTTGTTGTGTTTATCGTTATATCTGCGGGTTTTACCGCCCCCAATTTACGTTGTTGGTTTTGCCCCTCTTGTTTTTTCGAAATAAATTTATTTGGTTTTTGTATATGGTTTTCTTATGTGATTTTCTTTGTTTACGTATAAAAGTCGTTTTAAAATCCTTGGAAAATATCAGATAATAATTACAATTGGTTGTTTGTAATACGTCTTAAAAAGCATTTCGAGTTCCTTGCCTCGGGTACTCGAGAACATATCGATTAAACATAAATCAATTTAGTCTTTGCCACTAAACATACACATATATTTATATTTATCAATTTGAGTGAGTAATAGTTTTGTCGTATTTATCAGTTTAATAATAATATCTTTGGGCTTTGCTACGAGTACATATAGATCATAGACATATATGCTGCTGCTGCTCCGGGAGTCGAGCGCCTATGCATTCCGTATATCGCTTTCTCAAATGGGGAGGAATAGGGGGAGTGTATGGTCTCGTTATATCATATAATATCTTTATCTTGTAGAAGTATGTATATATAGTATATGTATAGGTATAATAAAACATTTTACGACTAGTATATGTAAATATATGTGTGTATAATGTGTATATGCATTGCGTTTTCCGTTCCGTAATTATTAAGTTTATTGAGATATTCTATGAATATATTCCTTTTTCATTCTTAAGCCTTGTCTTGTGTCTTTCTTTCTGCCTATCCTTCTTTCTATATAAAAAACAAACGAAGCGCGAATACGTGTGGGGTGTGAAGAGGATTGAGAGTGGGGGATTCCCTTACTTTACACAATTAAAAACAAGGATCCTCCCAGGTGCGATCCCCTTACTCAAATTTTTGCTTTGCAACTCATTGTTTTCTCAATTATCATGCTCTTGGGTTTTCTTTTCTCTTTTTGTTTCTCTGGAAGCGTTCATCGGGGCTCTGCACAGATCTGACTAGATATATATATATGCATATATATATAGAGGGGAGTATATAATAGAAGCTACTACTACACGCTACGATACATAGGTGTCCGCCGCCTTTAGTTGTTGCCGCTCGTCGTCGTCTCCCTGTCCTTCTTCGCTGGGCTTGAAGTTTCGTATCCTGTTTGCCTGTTTCCTGGCTTCACTATGTTTAGATCTACGGGGGATGGTGGTTGGATGGATGATGCTGGGTCTGCACAGATTCTCGGGGACCCCATCACTTGCGCTTGATGAAGTTGCCCTCGGCATCCAGCCAGATATTGTTGCCCGGATGTTGTTCGTCGGGCGCGTCCATCCCCCGTCTTATCATTTACCTGTTGAGCGCATTGGAGATCTGGCGCAGCGACTGGCCCACCTCGGCCACCAGCCGTTCGTTGTCCTGCACGTTCTTGCTGCCGGCGGAGCGCAGGTGCTGCGACTGCGCCTCCACGCGGGTGACCAGCTCCCGGAACTGGAACTTCGAGTGCGGCGCCATCGCTCCATTTTCCGCAAAGATGACGCACGAGTTCTGCAGGATGTTGAGCTTGTCGCTCAGCTGCAACCACTGGGAGCCCGCGATGGCGTTAACCGGATGCTTGAGCGACCCCTCCAGCAGTCCCACCAGCTCCAGGATGCTCTCCCGCGAGATCTGCGTGGAGCTGGCGGCGGCCGTCGAACCGGAGCCGGCTGGCTCAGCGAGCTTGCCAATGGGTGTGGCGTAGATGGTCAGCTTGGTGGGCTTGTGCGGCACCGCCGGCTTCTGCTGGATCTGCGGCTTATGCTCGTACAGCGACTGGGTCATGTCCGGGGCTCCTAGGCCGGAGCTGGGTCCCTCGTGGTGCGACTGCTGCTCCTCGTCATCTGTGAAGAGTTGCGTTGAATGAGAGGTTTTTATGGTTGTGTTGCTGCCGCCGGCCTGGTGCCTGCTGCTAGAGGTGCTACTGGTGGTAGTGGTGGTGGTGGTTGCAATGGAGGTGGTTGCAATGGAGGAGGTGGTGCAATTCGGGGGCGGTGGTGGAGGGGCAGCCGGCGGTGGCCTGTTGCCTGACTTGGCTGTGCCGCCAGTTGTGGCCTTCATCATCGCATATTTGGGCGATAGCTGGGCGCTGGAGTTGGTGGTGCCGCCGCTGCCATTAACCACCGACGAAGGCTGCTGCTGCTGCTGGAGGATCGAGCTGCTGGCATAGTCCGGCGCCGGCGGCTGCTGTTCCCACAGTTTCTTTAAGCTATTAATACTACCTGTGCTCCGTCGCTTGCCGAGATCGCCCTCGCCGGCCGCCGTTGCCGTCGCCGCTTCCGCCTCCGTCAGATTGGAGTTGGTCACGTCGATTTTGATTTCAGTCTTTTGCATGGCCTGGGCGTACTTCTTGTTATTGTCGTCCTTCCGGTTGAGCGTGCCCGTGGTGGAGGCATTGCAGTTGTTGGCATTGTTTGCCACGTTGGGCTGTGTTTGCTGTGGCTGTGCTGGTGTCGGCGACTCCTTTTCCTTGTCCACGCGACGCAGATGGGCCTTGAAGTCGATGATATTGCTTGCTGGCTCCGCCTTGGCCGTGGGCGGGATCGTTTTCTTGGTGTCCACCTTCTTGAGCTGCGGCTTAAAGCCGCCAGCTTGTCCATTGCCGTTGGTCAGCTTCTGCTGGTGCTGCTGCTTGGGCAGATTCATGCTCTCAGCCAGCTCGGTGACCAGGAGAGAGACAGGATCCACGGTTGCGATCCCCAAACCAGAGCCGGAGCCATTCGCCAGAGGAGCAGCACTCTCCTTGCCTCCGGCTGCCTTAATTTCGGTGATGAGCTTCTCCTTGAGATCCTCGGGCGGACTGCCCAGCGAACTACACGAGTCGGTGGATGGTTCCCGTTTCCTCAGCGACACCCCGAACCGGGAGCTTGCCTCCTCCACGCTGGGCGCCGTGTTACTCACATCGTTGTGGCTGCTGTCGTTGTTATTGTTGCCATTGCCATTGCCATTGCTGTTGCCATTGAGATTTCCATTGTTCGGATGTAGCTGGGCATGCAGATGCTGCTGGATGGCCTGGACGGCACTCTCGGCCGCCGGCGGGGGTGGAGGCGGCGCCCCACCCTCGAACTCCTCGGGTGGCGGAGGCAAGTCCAGTGGCGGTGGCGGAAACTCCAGATTGGCCAATGCTGGCTGAGGCCCGCCGCCACCGCCGACGCCGGAACCACTACGTTTGGGCGAACTGCTGGAGCCGGCCGCCCGGAAGGAGGAGAACGTCATCATGGTGCCCTCTGTGGTGGTACGATGGCGCTGCAGCTTGTTCAGGCTGGCCGCTGCATTGTTCTGCATGGTCACGCCGCCCGACGAGTTGCTCCGGATCATCTGTTGTGGCGGAATCGGACTGACTTTCGGATTAATCCTGGCCGACGGCGGCGTGGCATGTCCGTTGGCCGGGGGAGGGGCCACTAGAGGAGCGGCTGCCGGGGCAGCGGGCGCAGCTACCGGCTCACTGCTATCCTCCAAACTATCCAGATAGGCACCGATCCTCTGGACCTTGGGCAGAGTGCCGTATCGATTCACCACCCTCTTCACGTTCATCACCTCCAGAGCGCCCACTGTGATGGGATGAGCACTGCCGGATGTGGCCACTCCATTGTTGCTGCCGGCATGTGGATGTGGTGGATGAGCTGGTGCCGGTGAGGGAGGAGTTGGTAGCACCTGCTGGGAGCGCTTGCTTTGCCGGGTCTCCAGACCCCGATTGCCCATCACGGGCGCCGGAGTGGGACGTTTGAATGAGCTGTGCTGCTGCGACGATCGAGGACCAATGCCTCCGCCGCCGCCGTGCAGCGAGTGCTGCATCTTGTTGCTGGCCGGCGAGGCGACGGCCACTTGGCTCAGACTCTGCTCCAGGCTGTCGCCCGTGGCATCGGTATCAGGGTCGCCGGTCGGATCCGTTTCAGAGTCGTAGCGCTGCGTCAAGCTGTTGATGTCCCGGGCCAAGCCTGGCGAAGCGAATAAGTAACAAAAAAAATTGGGTGAGCAAGTGTTAAGGGTTAAAGGATTAAACAGAATGCTCGTGCCGTGTGCTGGATGCTGAATGATGGTAGTAGAAGGCAGTGATAAGGAAGGGGATACTCTGGATTGCTATATGATGCCATATAATATATCAGTGGAACAAACTAGCTAAAGTAATGATTTCGTATTCATTTTATATCAACATATATTTAAAACAAGTTTTTTATTTTAACTATTTTGTAGGTGCCTTCTATTATTTTTGGGTAATCATAAGGGATCATAAGTCTTGATTATATTGGGGAAAGCGGTCAAGAATCCTCAAAAACGTGATTACGTAATATATGGAAAGCTTCTAATCAATAATATAATGGATGTTGTGTAGTAAATAATTTTCTTCATCATTTAGAGTTCCTAAATAACTTTCTAAGCTTCGAAAATAAGTACCTTCTCATCACTGAATATGGATTAAGCCTGACCAGAGTCTTGTGATGTGTGTGAGTGTGTGTGTGTGTGTGTGCGTTGATGTTTGATGTTTGTATGTATATGTCAAGCGAATACAACTAGAAAACACCAAGAATACCAATTTAACAAGAATAAGAGTGGAAAGTTTAGATTGGCTTATAACCTTGAAGGGAGTTGTGAAAGCTTAAATCACTCGGAATATGAAAATCCTTAAGCAACAATGTACTCTTTGTTCTTTCAAACAGATTTTCATCAAGAACTTCGCTGGTTTCTCTTCCAACATAAATATTTAAGCCAAATATAAAGATATACTCATTGGGGAACCTGAATAAATCACTTTCGAGGATATAAACCAAAATCATAAACAAAATAGAAATAATTTGTAACAACTAAAAGTTAAAAAGGCACCAATAAATACTAGAACATCTTAAAATTAAGACACAGTGACACAAAATGTAAGAAGAAGAGGTAAACAGATGTAAAGGATTAATAAAGTATTAAACAAATAAACTTTAAAACAACATTAAAAAAGGAAAAAAGAAAAAGAAGAACAACATCGTCACAAAATCAACAATTAGTACTTAATTTAGAAAATAACCAAATAAATTCCACATAGTAATACCGTAATAATAATAATAACAAACCAATAAGAAACAAATAGTAAATAACAAACAAATAACAAAAATATAACACAGAAAACCGAAACATAAACAAAATTTTGGAATTTGGAGCACTCCGTTGACGAAATAATACCTCGAAATAGGATGTCGTAAAGGAAACTACTGCACGAGGACGATTTCTTAATGGAATACTGTTGTTTCTGTTGTTGTTGTTGTTGTTGTTGTTGTTGATGTTGTTGCTGTGCTATGGATTGCTGTTGCTGTACGGACTGTTGTTGGAGTAATTGTTGTTGTTGTTGTGTTCGTATCTGTTGTTGTTGAGTGGTGTTGTTGTTGTGTTGGTGTTTTGGAATTTGGGTCTTGAAATTTCTACAGAGGGTTTGGCTGAAATGATTGGTAGTTTTCAATTTGTGTATACCATTCGTGCTGAGGTCGTCGATGAAGTTGCAACGGGCGCTGGCTGGATCCTCCTCGCGATATGTCGAGTCCCGACTGCTCGAGAGCAGGCTAAAAGGAGAGGAAGTGATACATAATATTGTTAAATCTATGTTCTAGAGTCTTGAAGTCCCTCTATATTGGAAAGATCTATGTTCTTGGCGATTTAAGACCTTCTATATTGTATAGAAAGTTCCCCAAATAAAGCGATTCAATGATTGTTGTCAGAGCTGCACAGGGAGGCGCCTGGCGGTCCCGTAAAACTAGTCGAAACTAGCCATATACTCCTCCCTAATTTCTTCCCTCTACTCTTCCTTTACTTCCTTCAGGTAACAACCTGCTCACCTGGTTCGCTTGGGCGGAGCGGGCGCCTGCTTGCCCTGCTTGTTGGTGGTCCGACGCATCTGGACATTGCCCTTGCCCTGGCTTGAGAAAGTGGTCAGCTTGGTGGAACTGGAACCGGTGTCTGTGGGGCAAATGGCTGCGGTTAGTCAATGAACTTGCGGAACTTAGACTGCTGGCTACTACTCACCTGACATGGGCGTGCTGGCCTGCTGCTGCTGCTGGTGCGAATCGTTGTGGTGGGCATTGGGCGTGAGGGACTGGCCGCCGGGCAGACCCTTCTTCACCATCTGTGGGGTGAGACTGAGCGATGCGGTGGCGGAGGATGTGGAGGCGCCGCCGCTGGCCGCTGTCGTTGTGGTGGCTCCGCCGCCAGTGACTATACCCGACGTGCTCGGAGCGGAGCTGCTGCTCACGCTGGTGGCGGTGGTGATGGTGGTGGCGTTGGCGTTCAGCTGCTTCTCCACCGCTTCGGTGATGGACGATTCCTGCGGAGGAGCGGAGAAGGAGAGATGGGCACCATGTGGCTCATTATTGCTATCACTACTTGCACCCTCGATCTCGATCGATCAGAGTACGTCCACGAGGTGGTGGCGGTGCCTATGGTGGTGGCTATGACTATGACTACTCCTATTCCTATGGCTATTGCTACGGTTATGGACGTGGCTGTGGCTCTGGCCGCCGCCGCCGCTGCTGTTGTGCTGCTGATGGTGCTCGTCGTCGTCGTCGCCGTCGTAGTCACTCGCCTCCTCGTCATCGTTGCGATCATGATCTTCTTCATCGTCATCGTCATCATATTCATCGTCCCACACCTCGACGTCACCCACCTGAAACATGTGCTCCAGCGCATGGTGTATGCTCTTGAACGTGGGCCTGTCGGTGGCGTCCCACTGCCAGCATTGGCGCATCAGATCGTACACCTCCGGCGGACAGCCGGGCGGCCGCTCCATGCGATAGCCCTTCTCCAGCTTGTGGTACACGTCGGTGAGGTCGATGCCCGGATACGGCGACATTCCGTACGTGGCGATCTCCCACAGCAGCACCCCGAACGCCCACACGTCCGACTTGGTGCTGAACTTGTTGTACGCCAATCCCTCCGGCGCCGTCCACTTGATCGGGAACTTGGCCCCGGCGTGCGCCGTATACGTATCGTCGCGCATCAGGCGCGCCAGCCCGAAGTCCGCCACCTTCACGAGCTTGTTGTCGCCCACCAAACAGTTGCGGGCGGCCAAGTCCCGGTGGATATAGTTGCGCGACTCCAAATAGCTCATTCCCGAGGCTATCTGCGTAGCCATGTAGAGCAACGCCACCGCATCGAGGGTCTCGCGGCCGGCGGAGCGCAGGAAGTCCAGCAGGTTGCCGTGCGACATGAACTCGGTGATGATGTAGAACGGCGGCTCGCGGGTGCAAACACCTGAAACGGAGGGGATTGGTTTTGAGCATGAATGAATATATCTATATATATATATATTACACCCACCTATCAACTGCACCAGATTAGGATGCTTCATCTCCTTCATGATGGCCGCCTCCTCGAGGAAGTCCTTCAGCGCCATGGTGTCCTCCTTGAGCGTCTTGACAGCCACCGTGTTGCCGTAGCGCTTCCACACCGCCTCGTACACCTCGCCGTACTGGCCGCCGCCCAGCTTGTGCTTCATCATGATGTCCGTCCGGCAGATCTCCCACTCATCGGGCTCGGGACTCAGAGGGAAGACGGTGGGCTTGTTCTGCTTGGGCGCCGGGTACAGGAGCGGCGTAATCAGGCCATGCCCCTCGTGCGGCACACTGTGATGGTGCACCAGCTCCGCCAGCGTATTGAATTTGGCCTCCTGAGTGACGAACACCTTGCCGTCAGGATCCTCCGAGATGCGATAGTGATAGACGCGGCCCTCGTATCTGTAGCAGAGGAGGAAACATCAATAAGTGATTTCCCAATGGGTTAGGCCAAGTAAAATCCACTCACCGTAAGCTGATGCTCCTCTGGCCCGGCGAACTCTCGCTCTCGCGCACCAGGAAGCTGCCATTGATCCCCGAGCTCAGCAGATATTCGGCCGCATTGCGGGAGATGGGACCATGATACCACGAGTGCTTCTCCAGCGAGTTGAGCGGCGTTACATAGTTGGAGGGCACCCAGCCGACGTTGCCCGAGTCGGAGTGCGCCTCGCACCACTCGCCCGACTTGTTGTAGCTGAGGATGCGCACCTGCTCGCCCTTCTTCAGGCTCAGCTGGTTCTCGCCGCCGGCCTGGAAGTCATACAGGGCGACGAACAGCTGGGGATCATCTTCCTCGGGTCCGGGCGCCAGCAGGTTCTCCTTGGAGGTCCACCTATGTGTGGACTCGAACACCGATGTGGTTGAGCTGTGGCCACCGCCCAGCGAGGAGCACTGCAGTCCCACGCCGCCGGAATCCTGCTGGAGTTCTGCCGCATCCGCCAGCAGAGAGGCCGCCGTGCTGCCGGCCGGAATGTGAGGTAATGGACGCGACTGCAGCAGGGCTTCTGCAAGAGAGATGCACAAGTACAGGGTAAAAATCCGGTTGCGTTGATATCTTACACAGGAAGTTAGCGGGGGTTTTCCGGAATATCAAATCATTCCCCAAATTTCCATAACAATATAGGAAAATTAACTGAAAATGTACACTAATTATACAGTATCTGCTGTTATCATGTAATCTTTCAAGGTGACCTTTCTCATATGAAAGCTAACACAAAAAACCAATAACCTCAAGTATCTCAGCATTAAGGCTATCCCATTGATCCCCCCAACAAATCCTGTTCCCATAATTGTAAAATGTAAGTCACTTTAATAGCAGATCCTCTCTTATATTTTATACTTAGTTTTCAGTGCATTAAAAGAGAGACAATGCAGGTAAACCCGTTTCTTTTTCCAAGGAATGCGGGCAATTTGTGGAGCAAGTGTTGGCAGAGGGGCTGCTGATGGAGCAGCAGCTCCCTGCTCTCCTCTCCATTGAGGGAATGGAATAAATTATGCATTAAGCGGCATAAAATTACACAAATCGTTGACTGCCAGCGGTGGACCAGGAATCCCTTGAACGAAGCTTTTTATTGTGGGAAGAGTTCTAACTGATTGTCAGGCCTGGGTCTCCCTCGCATTCCACCTCCCACACACACACACTTTTTGTTTTCTTTTCTTTTTTACTTTGTGTCCAGAGCCGTATCTATTTCTGTGGGATGCATTCCAGCCAGGGGTATACTATATATTTGTTTGATAAAGCTAAGGCGACTTTAAGATACCCAGCAAATAAATTTAAAATTAATTTTCAACTCTTAGGAACTTTAGTTTCTTGTAATTTCTCTCTCTCTCTCTTTCAGCACTTCCAGTAAGCCTTTAATCTTAAGATATATTCTGGAATATAAGTTAAATCTATATTTAACACTTTAAACTCACATACAATAAAGTATAGAGATTGCAATCAATATTTCCTTATCCAAAGCTGTTCTCAAGAATGTCAGCATCCACTTTGCGTTGAAGTTTCACTTACAAGACTTAATGGCAACTTGTCAGATCTATAAAACCTGTCTAAATCAACCTTCTATAATAGGGCATCCTCTCTTTGCACCTCAACCCGACTTTCGCTTTAATGTCCCATTGAAATTATTGTATACAAAATTAACCTTTTTCCCGATTTCCCTGCGTTTGAATAAAGCACACTTCCGTTGCATAAATTCTCTCCACAGAATATATTTTTTTCGATGAAGTGGAAGTCATTGGGAGACCGGAGATCTTTGGTTGGCAGTGCTGAGTGAGTGTGGTTGTGCCAAGCAGTCATAATCCGTAGCAAATCGTCGTGTTTGCATTTTAGAAGGGGGTTTCCCCATCGCAACATTGTTAATTTATGCGCGCGAGACAGGAAATATTAATAGCGAATAATAGGTGGATACGAGTGGGTTCTGTTCGCTTGTGTTATGTGGAATAAAGGGAATATAGGGACAGAGATTAGAGCGGAAATGTTCCAGCTCTCCAATGGTGGTCTGGGGATCCCTCCCCCACCCAATATTCCCTTCACTTCGCCCACTTAATATGCAGTATGTAGATCCAAATTTTGAGTTTTGGTTTCGGAAGCCAGTGACTCACTCGGGAGAATTGTGGAATTCGAGATTACTTTGGCATTGACTCAGTTATATGTTCTTCAACAGAGGCAAGGAATTCTAACGATGTTGAATCAGTAAAGGAACTTAATTATAATAATTAGCTGTACTACGAATCGTGTAACGACGATCCCCAGCTATTAAAAGGGGTTTGTTGAGATGGAACTTTGGATTTGGAACTACTTTTGAGTAACGGGTGCTATGAATAGATATGTTTTTAGTAAATATAAGTTTGGATTAGGTAAATACTATTTTTCCTATTACTAGTTAAAATTGTTTCCCTCTGATATTATTACCTTAATGAAATTCTTCTCATTATTATGTTTTTCCTTACAGAAAAATACCCCAATCATTGTTGGGGAAGCTCTCTTTAATTATTACGAATGACAGTACTTATTTTTACTTTACTTTTTGTTGGTTTGTAGTTGAATTTTTGTGGTTTGTTACCTAAGTTCATGTGATATTTGCCTGGATGGCTGCGAAAAGAGCTGTGCTTGGTACCTGCAGAGACGAAAGAAACAGAAAGAGAAAAAGAGAGATTTGTGTGTGAGAGAATCTGTGGATTATCCAACTATATATCTAGGGAGCAGGCAGATTTCGATGCAGTATCTTCACGCTGAGGAACGAGATGGAGCGCACCAATCAAATCATAATAGACAAAATAAAAAGGCACTTATCTTAGGCATACACTCTAGAGGTAATTAATACTACATTTTAGGTTTGTTTTATGTACAATGTACGGCGTTCGATATACAGTTAGAGGAGGGATAGATGGATGACATCAAAAGCGGGTCTTGAAACCACAGAAAGGCCAATTAGCGACCCTGGTTAGAGCCAGAAGAATAAGAGTAATAACAGCAAGATGACGATGATAATGATGAGATGATGATGATGGTAGCCAGCAGTAAGTGCTGTGAAAAGTATCTCAGAAGTTCTGGAAAACCAGAGACACGCCCCCCTTCAGATATTTGACAAAATAGAGGGGAAAAACGGGGCTTGAAATATGTGGCCCACTCGGAGAGCTCAAGCTGCTGCTCAAGCGGAATGGGTCCAATGAACTTTAAAGTCACAAAAATTCCACATATGCTCTCTGAAAGAGACGGGGCCATAGACACAGCAAGAGGTACAAAGGGAGATGGAACTAGAGACGCGACGACGACGTCTGAGAAGCCATGCACATCCGCCATGCAGGTTATTAGCGTGAATTTGGGGCATCTCGAGAGCTGAGAGCTGATTACGGATGAAATGATGTGCGAGCCACCCCCAAACCCCGCCCCCCCAGAAGTGGAACCACTCATCCAAAACCCTCAACCCCCCAAAAAGAACCCCTTCAAAGACTCAACGACAAGTGTGTTGAGTAAGCACAGATTGAAATCAGTCGCCTCAGCAGCCGTCAAGTGAAGATACACAAAAAGATGCAGTAGGTGGTGGAAAAAGAGGGCTGCTTTTGGGTTCCTATATTAATATTTTAATTTATTTTCCATTATTTATTAACTTTAATTATGCACTAATAATTTTCAGTCTCTCTTTCTGGCTTATAAATGAAACCCCACCGCAATGAGTAATGCCTTCCAATCCCTGGAGATTCTTGCTTACTCAGTGGCCACTGTTTGCCACAAAGAACTACTACACAAACTATTGAAAAGCTTTTCATTACAGCCTTGCAGCTACTCAGGGCAAAGTGTCCCCCGAGATGTAGCCAGAGTCCTTTGTTTGATGGCGTGTCCTTGTCTGCCATTTATTATCTAAGGATGCCAGCATAATGGCTCTGCTCTTCAGCTTCAATATCTGATTTATTGCCATGCATTTCCCTCGCCCAAGTCTGTCATTCATTCATGGTTTCGCATGTTGTTTGTGGGTTTGATTTCTGGACTGGCTCTCGTTTTTATCTCACTTGAGTGCACGTTTCGCTTTGGTTTTATATTTTTTTTACTTTATTATAGCTGTCTGTGGGGGTTTTTTTGTTTTCTATGTATTTCTGTGTTTTCAGCTCAAGGGCTTTTGTGTCTTAACCTGGCAGGGATTTTCAGTTGGCCTCGGCTGCTACACACTCTCTACTTGTCGGAATTCATTCACATTTCGCCTTTGGCCTCTCTTGGCCAGACATCCAGACATCCCCATAGAGGGGGGAACCTGGCACTGACTGGGTTGCAGGAGGAGGAGGCGTGGTCAGTCAACAGTAATAAACTTTTACGGTGTAAATTTAATTAGTCATTTCTCTGGCTTCCGTTGCCCAGTTGAGCGAATGGAGGAGGGAAATTGTAGGGGGTTTGATTTCAGCTTTTTCTGTGCCTGTGTTGAGGCCTTGAGAACTTTTCAATTTGCTTGAAATTAAAGGGGGAAAACCGTAAATAGTTGATAGAGAAAACTTTTCAATTTGGTTTAAGTCAAACACTTACTTAATGAGAAAAGGAAGGGGTGTTGACTAACTATTTTATATTATATTATTTAAACCTTACTCCCGATTCCCATCAGATTTCTTTCTCTGCATCCAAGATACATAATAGGAATGCGTTTTTCTATTACTTTTTATGACCTAACGATACTTTTCGAAGCGGAACTTTTGAAGCGGAACTTGAGATCATTAGGCTGCCAGGCCCCCACGATTAGAGCAGCGAATACGCCCGAAGGGAAATGGAAACCGAACAGCTATTTCAGGGAATTATGAAGAAATTAACCTACTAAAGAGAGCAACTTTTGTGGAAGCCAACATATGGTTATCTCTGGGAATTTAAGTTAAGTTTTCCATGTTTCCCATGTAATTTCCCCTTGTTATTTAACTGACAAAAAAAGCAACTGGTAACGGTCAGAAGAACTGTAAAAGAATTTAATTTATTCCATTTTTTANGGGGGGGGGGGGGTTAGAAACTCCTGGGATCAAGTTCCCTCCCCTTGCAAACCGAGTGCGAAAAAATGTTGTGCGAAAAAACTACAGAAACTGGCAAGGAAACGGGATAGAAGATGCGAAAACAAAAGGAAAGTTATGTAAAGGCAACGTGCCAGATGCTTCTTTAGGGGTGCCGAGGTGGTGACCAGGAGTACGACTTGGCCCTGCACTTGGCAAAAGGAATATGGAGAAGAATTTATATAGGTATATACGTGTATAAAATCCACCCTTGGCTGGTGACGACAAAGGCATGGTCTCCCTTCTCCCTGGAACTCTCTTTGGCCGCCACCGGCAATTTTACCACTTTTCTAAGGATTCCGCACTCAAGGCTAGTGGCTGGCTGACTGGCTGGCTGGCTGCTGCCTTATGCTGGGCCCAAGGGAACGAGAAGGACGAAAAACACAAAGAACGAGGGGTGCAGGCAGCCCAATGTGACGTGTGACGCAGCCGGGCGCCTTCTTTACACTTCTAAATAAAATACATAAATACCTCAGTACATAAATATAAGGATTTTAAACAAAATAAAAAGAAAATATCAAACAATTGCAGATAGAGAAAAGCTTTTAATGAAAGTAACACAGTAGATGCATAACAAGGCAATTTAACAAGTTGTTAATTAAGTTTCTCGGCTTTTAAACGCAATATCAATAAATCCAAACACTAAACAGTAACTTCTGATAATCAAACCTATAAAATAGTTCTCAATTTCTCGATGTGCACCGTTCTCAGTGTACCCTCAGGCCAGCGGCAGCATATGCCAAGAACTTGATGGGAATCAAGTGAGTGCAATAAATACACATTAAAGGGCGACAGACGGAGTGTGCAAAAAGGTGGGACTAAAATCAATAATGAAAACCTTTTCCGCCGCACGGAGCCCGGGCGTTGAGTGTCATCCATAAAATCGCATCATCGCCAGCAAATTAATTGAATGCCAGCATCCAGCCCACAAGAGGACACAAATGCAGGCCTGTGGATTGCAGAAAATTGAGACAAAAAAAAAAAGGAAAATAAAAATGAAAAGCGGGAAAAGGTGAAGGACAAGCGCTGCGACCAGCCACATAAAAGGGCGTCGCCCGAGCTCCTGGAGTGGAAGCTGTGAGTACCCTAGAATCTGTGTATTCATTAGAGCTGGGTATGTAGTACTACTTATAACTATTTTTTATTTTTCCTATGATACATAATTTCCCTAATATATTTTTATTAAAAACTTTGCTTTGCTGAGGAAGTAGTACCTTCTTCCATTATTTTAGGGACATCCTGATAGTTTAAGCATCAATAAAAAAGAAATTCTTACATATATGTCCTAAGACTACTTTATAGATTGCCAAGCTTCAACCCGACTATCCCTGTGCATGTTTCCAGGGTATCGCCTCTGTAAAGGTTATGAAAAGGTAGCAATTTGTGAAGAAGGTCCCATCGATCCGTGTCCCCATTCAATGTGCATCACTGCAACGTTGTTGTCCTTGCCACAAAGTTCACAAAGCTGCAACTTTTTTGCTTTGAACATACTTAGTCACGCGGACGGAGGGGAAAGTTGCCTCAAACTTATCTGAAATGGAATCTGGTCCTTGGTATCTGGCGGCGACTTTATCAATAATGGCTTGGCAGGTTCACAGGGAAAGTACAACATCATAATGGGGCTCTATGGTATCCATTCCACCATCATCCATTATAACGTGACCAAAGGGTCTCCCTGCATATCGTTGTGAATGAAAATTGACTTTTAATTGTCGGCGACGACGACCAAAAAGACCACAAAACAAAGCTCGAAAACCATTGGCATGCACAATTTGTGTGGCTATGCAAATGGCAAACAGAACCGGAGGGGGAGCGGGTTCGGAAAGGGGTGAGTCCGTACGGAAATAAGCAGCATACGACGACGCGTTGGCCAAGCACAGTCCGCCACACTGAACAGTCCAATTGCGAGTGTCAAGTGAATGACTCACTCCCAGAGAGAGACACCGAGATAGACACAGTGGGGCAATCAGGTAGATTTTAAGGCGGAGTAATTAATAGAGACAGTGGAAAAGTTAGTCATCAGATAGGCTACTTTTAAGAGCATGCAGTCATAGTTAAAGAATAGAAGAATAGAACCTACAAATTATTTTCTAGAACAGTTAACCATCGTCAGAATTTATCCAAACACAAAAACAACTGAAATTTCCCATTGCAGAAGTCAAACTTATGGATCTCTGAGAGTCTGGGAATTCATTTAATAGCATTTCTGTAGAAGCATCCAATAAATAAAAATCTAAACACATTTTAAGTGTGATTTAGGTACATATTATAATAATCATTTGGTTTTAAAAATAGTAGTGTATCTAAAACCATTTACCATCTTCCCAATTTACCAAATACTTAGTAATACATTCTTACTCAATTGCCGAAGTCAAAATATACAAACAAACCCATTATTTTACTCCTAGAACTAAGTAATTTATCTCCCTTCAACCAGGATACCTTTACACACACTTTAAGGCTTCATCTGTGCCGGCCATCGTCCACTGTTCTATGCTCGAAAACCCATTCGGAATTCACACATGCCATTCATTCATGATTCTTTATTGCCTGCCATTTGCCGTGTCTGCGCCGGTTTGGGGTTCGCTTTTGCTTTGTTTTTGTTTATGTTTTATGGCTTATTGTTTATTGTTGATTGTTTATGGCTAAACCGTGGAGAGCAGAGGCATTTGTCATATTTTTTTCCTAGATATGTGTGCTTATTCATTTGCATGTTAGCTGCTTGCTGGCAGCCTAAAAAACATTCTCAAACATTTTGCGTGGGCATATTTTTCAGATAATAAATTTGAGCTGGCGATAAAAAGCATTTGACCATAAAACTGTGTGTTCTTTTTGTTCGGGGCGTGTGTCTCCTCTCTGTGTTCTAGATAAACAAATATGAAAAGCTCTCGGGGGGAAGATAAAAACCAAGAGAGTTGAGGGTCATCAACACAACAGATGGACTTGGGAGGAAGTCGCAGAGACAAAGCTCTGGAAAGGCATGGGAACAGCTGGGAAGACAGTAACAAATAGAAAAGTCGCAAGTGCGTGGGTGGAAAAACTACAATTGTTTCTCGAATACGAGAAACCTTGGGAAACTTCGCTTCGAGCCGAAAGTGTGCTTCAAATTAACCTTTGTCACTGCACTTTGCGTAATCTCTCAATTAAGTGCCACCACCGAAAAGGCGTACATAAAATTCCGAAAGTACAATTTCAGAGATCAAAGTGCCATTTGCCCGAGCATGTAATTAGGCTCGCACAATTGTAGTGGCAACACAAATGGGAATTGAAATATTTTCCACCTACCCAATCAATGTAATCTCGACGCTCGACAAACGAAATTTGATTATCTTTATGGCACAGAGCTCGCAGGCCTAAAAGCTTTTTAATGTGCGCAATTTTCTCTGGCCTATGTACATACCTATGTACATTATTCCTCCCCCCTCGTTTCTATCATTGTCATTGTCGCATTTCCCCCATTTACGTAACCCGCCGGTCACGTCTATCGCGTATCCGTTCAGTTGTCCGGCTAATTGTTGGATAATGACGCCAAATTTTATGCCGCACAAACTGTTTTCAAACTTTTTTGGGTGCGATCTTTGGGTGGAAAAACACAGAAAAACTAATGAGGTATCAGAGCGAACGAATGGCTATTGCACGAACTCAGCCCTGTTGAGTCTTCTCGGCTCTTCTTGATTCGCTTCGTCAATGAAAAATTACAAAGAGCGATTCGATTGAGCGCTTGCACATTGAGAGACAGAAAAGGGAGAGATATGTCTCCAAGAGGGGATTTTGAAAACTCTTCCCAAGGTGTAAAAAGAACATGAATTATTATTTCGAGCTGTATAATTAATTAGAACTAATACTGATTTTAAACTAATTTAATATCCAACCAATAGTAAAGTTAAAGCACCAAAAATGACTCCGAGAAAAGTTGTAATTAAATACTGTAGAAAGATTTTATAAGCCGACTCCTCTCTCCCTCTCTCATTAGAGTTTACATCATCATCATTGTGATTTAACAAATTTTTGTTCGTTCAAATTACGCACTAAACAAAATGAAACAACAACAAAAGATCGCTGTAGTTTTCACTTTTCTCGCCTGTCTGCAATAATAATTACCATTTTCACAGCAAATGAGTTTCTATTTCCAGCTGTCTGCTTTTCAACTATTTTTCGCCATTATTCGTATTCGTGTATATGCCTTTCATATATTTTTCAGTTTTCTGATTTCGTTTTTTGGGCGCTTGGCTTAAGTTGAGCGTGGAGAAGCGGGAAATTCGTTGTAAAATCGCTGAAAACTCGTACACTATGTCTGGGGCTGCCATGGAAAATGATTGATTGATTGAGTCAGCAATTAACAGAGTTGTTTTAAATTTTCGATTTGTTTATTTTTTTTATTGGCTGAATGAAAAATGCCGGGCAAAGTGAAAGTTTAGCACTTGCCACTGATTTTTCCCACCTGTAAACGTAAAAGTTGAACGAACTGATTGATAGCGATTGTAATTAATGACTCTGCCGTTTCTAGTTAGCTTTTCCAGGCATTTTATTTCCAATTTGGTTTTTCCCACAGCGAAATTTCCCCCAAAACAGATTGGGATCTCTTCTTTCTTCTGCCTGGAACAGGACAAGTTCTTCTTCCAGAGAAAAAGGTTCGTTTATCTTGATGGTGAGAATAGAATGCGAAATCAAGCCGGGGGAAAAAGGTCTTGGCTCGGGAAAATTAAAAAGGCAAAGAGACGTGGAAAACTATTTAAAGCCCGAGTAGAAGCAGGGAATCTCTGCTACCATCATATTCTCTATGATGAGTGTAAAAAGAATACGACTTCTTCTTGGTGATTCATTTTTCTTTTTTCTTTTTTTGCACTTCCTTTCCTCAGCTGGATTCCTGCTCGGTTTCTTGGAAGCAAGTGCAATTGCTATAAATGAAATGAAACGGGCGACGAGCGACAACCAGCCACGGATGTGGATGTCGTTTAAATATTACCAGACGGCATAAAAATTGACAGACGTCGCCAGACAAAGCCCAAAGACAAACTTCTGAATGAGCCCCGTCCATGCGGAGCGGGCGAAAGAATCCTGAAAGAAGGGAGCCTCGAACTATGGAATACCCTTCCAAAAGAGGGTCATGTTTTAGTCTGATTCATGTGATCATTGGTAAAACCGATTTTACGGCTCTGAACTTGATTTATAAATTATACAAAACATTTAAAACGGACTGTCTAATAGAAATCCCAAAAAACCCAGGACTTCCTGTACTTGGTATATAAGAAGTCCGACTTGATTAATTAGGAAGTTAACTATTGTACTTTCGTTTTATAAATATTAAATAGATACATCTGAAGCTCAGATACCAAGCAACCACAAAATCCCCTAATTTCTTCAGGGTATTCAAAAAAAGATGCGAGTGTGTAGACACACAGAGAAGAAGAGAGGAAGTGAGAGCAGCCTTAAGCCGGCAAGGCAATTAAATGAATTAAATTTCGCATTAATTATGAAACAAAACAAAAAACATAAAGATCGGTTTTTGTGTGTAGTTCAAATTAATGTCCCAAATTTGAGGTTATCTTCTGCGTTTGGTCATATTTTTCCGCCTGTTTCATGTTTTGCCCCAACGGTTCACTGACCACCGGCTGAAAGAGAAGGGAATACTCAGGGAGAAAGAGAGGGAGCCATCGCTTTGTTGGGGGCTGCCACCGGCAAATAAAAAAAACAGGTTTCACTTGCATTTGTCATGCTTTTTCTTTTCTTTTGCACACATTTCTCTTCTTTTCTCCTCGCTCGATAAACGGTTGGCAATTTTCTTAATTTGTTTCGTAAAAAAAATAAATAACAAGAAACATACATATTTATATAAAAGTAGAGCTATCTATTTAAATGTTTTTTCTTTTTTGTGAGGGGAGAAACTAATAAACGGCTCACAAGAATGGTGAAATTTCTTATGTCTAATTGGAAGGGAAAATGCAATTAGATAGATGGATATATATGTATCTACGGAAACAATGCTTAAAAGTGTCAATTTAATTAAAGAAACTTATTGTTTATTGATTATATTTTTTGTAAATGAATATATTCTTGAGTTTAAACCTTAAAGGCTTAAAGTCTAGTCACAGAGCTTAAGCCTGTGCTTCTAGCCTTCCGCTATTCGTGCGAACATTTCGCACATCATTCATTTCACACTTTATTTGTGCACCTTTTGCAGCGCTTATTCTTTTTTTTCACCTTCTGGCTGGGGATTATGCCACACCTGAGCTGAGAAAAAAATTCAATCAACCTGCTGCAGCTGCTACTTCTGCAGAGATTACTTTATGCGCTGCCTTTCGCTATCTGGAGCCTGAACTAAAGGTGAATAAAGCTGGTTCATACATACACACATGTATGTATGTACATATCTACGTAGGCATATCCGAGGTTGTGAACGTGCCAAGCTGGCGAGAAACTCGAACCCCCTTTTGCCACCCACCTGAGCCGTTCCGCCCATGTTTGCCTGACCCCCTCGGATCGCATAAACAGTTGCAATTGCAAACGTGATTGGAGCGAATGCAATTCAAAACCCGAGACAGCCACAGAGACAGTAGTGGCAGAAAAACAAGACACAGACTGAGACTGAGACTAAGACGATGCAGAATCGAAATCGGAATCGGATTCTTCATACTTCTCTTATGGCTCAATGATGGATTCAGTTCTGGCGACGACAAGAACCAAGAAACTGGTTTCCAATCACATTCTGTCCCAAAACAGTGCACAGTCGGGAAATTAGAATCTTGAGATTCGGAGACTTCCCTGTTTTTCCAGCGCAGAAAAGGATTTATTAGGAGGGTTAAACTATTATATATCTATCTTATCTTTATTTAAAAAAAAAGTACTTTTCAGACTGTTAAATACGGGCAAAGTTGTATTCCATTACGTATTATCTTTTAAATACACTCACAAGAAGCCTACATCCCGTTTGAGTTAAGTTTTATTAATTAAGCTGGTAAACTCTTTAGGTTTTTGTGTGGATAAATTGATTTTAAATCGATTGAAATCGATAGATTTTCGTGGTATTTTTCTTAATCTTCAGCCCCAATATTGATTTCGACTTAATAACAATTTCGTAACCATTTTTAAACCCAAAAAACATTCAAAGTATCTCCTACTATATTTGTATCCATTAAGTCAACTGAAACTGTTTATGTTTGTGCTATGCATTGGGTGCAATAAACATAAATAAAAATATATAATAAAGAGGAGAAAAGCTCTTTATTTGCTGATTTATTTGACCTTGCTGGCTTGTTTAATAGAAAGAGATGGAAAATCGCTCAATTTAATAAGCGCAAACAAGGGAAAAAGGGGGAAAGTAGAACGACGAATTTGTGTGTTTACTTTTTGGGGACTGCAAGCTGAACGAAAATATATATAAATACATATTTCGAGTTGAGTGCTTCGCTCACAATTTCCGATTCAAGTCAAAAAGATAAAGACATTGTGTGTAGTGTAGTGCAGTGTCAGTCAATCAATCAATCAAGTGGCGTCAATATTTATGACCTCAAATAATCAAAGCACACGCAAAGAATAGAGAGAATCGGAGGGAGAAGAAACTTCTTGGGCTTCTAATTAGTTGCCGTTATAGGCTACTTTCCTCCATGAATATATTTCTATATATTTTCTCCGCTTATGTTTGTTTTTTCCCCCCAAATATATTTCTATTTTTCTCCGTCGCCGACTAATTTATGCAAACAATTCTCAATGAGGCGAAAAGACCGCAGGGGAAAATGGTCTCCTAGAGACTGGAAATAAAATGCGAGTCCGTCTCCTCCGCTGGGAATGCGAAAACGGGGAAAAATTAAAATCGGAAATAACGAAAGTGACATTAAAACTCGGGTTAATGTCATGCGAATGGGCAAAATAGACTTTAAATTGATCAGGGATATTACACGAAATTATAGTGTTGTCAGATTTATGATGATCTATGGGCCGTAAAAGTTCAAGTCCCGCGGGAATTCAAGAGGAATGTGAGAGCTTCCAATGGATTAATTTTCTAATGACAGAAAATTCCACAGAATAAATTGTTTCCTAGCTTGGCGTGCTGCTTCCAAAACATCAGCTGTTGGCGACTGTCCAACTGGAATTTGAAACAGCTCGCGGAGTTAGTCTTTGTTTCTACTATTTCGATTGACACGCCATAAAGAACGGGAGAGGTGGGGGGATGTGGGTAGTGGCTAAGAACTGGAATCGGTCTAAAAATATCAAAAAAATAAAAACATCAAAGCGCCTGGGCCCGGCAATGCAATCTCATCGAAAAAACTGAACCAAAAAGAAGCCGTAAACGAAACAAAATGAAGCACGAAAGGATTTACGAGCTTGATCGAAAACAGGAACAGCCACAAATACTGAGTATATATGTATATGTATATCTGGTCGGGTGAATACCGATACAGAAAGAGAGCGGGAACATGCAAAATAACGTCATGGCGCGTAGTGCACTTTGTTTCTGCTCCATTAAAAGTCAGGGGCGCTGTCAAAGGTCAGATAGTGAGAAGGGGTCCGGTTTATTACTTACTATCTGCTCTGGAAGACATTTATTAGTTATCCAACTGGGATATATATTAAGCTCTGTGGGGGTATGCATACTGCAAGACTTTCTTGTTATCAAATATACTTTGTTAATTACTTTAATAATAATGTAAGCTAATATTAATTGAATATTATATTCCTTCGAATTCTTCCCCGTTTAGTTTGAATTACATATCTACATACTTACAATTTAAACATAATATACATTTATAAACTTAAAGAAACTCCTCTAAGCTACATTTCTTAGTTAAACCCCCTGAGCTTCACTTATAAACTACGCTCCTCTGTGATTTCTGACTCCTCCAACTTTCCATCTCTGTCAGCGCCCAAGGAAAATTGTATAAAAACGACAATAACAAAACAGAAAGCATGGAGAAGAGATACACATTTCGTTTTGGGGGCTAATAATAGAAGTGCAGCCGCTAAAGAGAAAATGCTTACAAAGTGGTAATGGAGACAACGCCCCCCCTTTCGATTTCCCTTCGGCCGAGCAGAGTGAGTGCTTGATGGCGACAATTATGTTTGAGCATATAAAAATCATTGAAGAAATATTTACGCGACTTTTACATTAATTCCGCGTTGGAAAGCAAGCCGAAGAGCAAACGATTTTCCCTTCCTTGGTGCCGTCACCTGTTTGCCACCTTTCCTACATACTCCTCTCCTTGGCACCCTCCTCCTCCGCCTCGTCCTCCCCCCCAATTTCACCCATTAGCCTTGTGAAAAGTTCATTTGCCCCGACTCATAATTTGCCGCTTGCATGTCAAACAAACTGAGACCGAACACACAACTCTCGGGTTTCCCTCCTGGCGAAAAAGAGACTGAGTAGAGAGGAAAAGAGTGAGCAACTGGAAGTACACAGTAAGAAAATTATAGATTTGTTAAACACTGTGTTTTGTATTAGCAGCAAAAAACAAGCAAGTATAATAATAATACATTGCTGCCAACATTCGAAACATCTTAGGATTAATATCTATAATCCTGAACTCGAGCTTATTAATCTTATGTATAGGTATATCACAAGTTCTACGCATATTACAAATAATAAGCACGTGAACCGAACCAAAAACCATAGCATTGATGAACTGGAACCGGCTTTTTCCGGCTTACCGAAACTAGAAAGTTATTTCCTACTTTTCTACCTTAATTATTGTAGCACGACGAATTATTGCTTCAAATTTGTGGTGCCCAAATTGCCTTTATTATAGAAGATACATATCATTGTATTTATAAATATAAACTTGTTCATGACACCCAGCTTGAAATTTCGAAAGGAATTTGTCAAGAGAATATACTTTTGTGTGAAAACAATTACCAATATCAAATGTTATAATATGATATTACACCCATTGCTACGCTTTTGCATATGTTTACATTTTTGCTCAGAATTTGCGGAATTTATAACAATAAACCAAAAGCTTTTGCTCATTTTTATTTGAAATAATGAGCTAAAAACTGAAGTAGATTAAGCTTAATAAACTTCCTGATGCAAATAAGGTAGCAAATAATGAGCTGTCAATCTCAATGCTATTTTCTTACAGCGTAGAGACAAACGCACTTCATGGACTTTTTCTCCTTGAGAGAAGGAGTTGGGGCTTCGCTCCCACTTGAGTCTATTTTTGAGACGTCAACTTGCGTGAGTTGTTTGCCGAGTGGTGCAGTGGCTCCGATGGCTCCAACTCAGTGCCAGAGCTGGCTAGGGGAGTGGTGGTGGAGTGTGTGGTGCACTGTGCAATTGGCAACTCCATTGAGGCATCTGCATCGGCATCGGCACCGGTTCTACGGTATTTTCCCAAGAGCGACAATCAAATCCCTTCTTCGCCCATGCAACTGTCCCTCAAAAGTGTCTAATTACATAGTATCGTGTAACGAGCAACAACAACAGGCTAATAAAATTGCAACAACTACCTCCTACGACAGCTGCACGGTGGTATTACGTGGCTAATTTGTGGAAATATTAGACAGTTACGGATGTGCTTTTCTATTTCCGTTATATTATTTAATAATACTAGGGCTTAAGATATTATTATATTCCAGAGAGACGCAAGGAGCATGAACATTTCATATTAAATAAACAGGCAGTAGCTTTAAAAAAACGTATATGTATAATAAATAGGTGGAATTTATGTTAAAATAGCTGATTGCTTGTATAAATAAACTCTTCTACTGATTATGAAATGAGATTCTTATCTTAAAGCCATTTTGTCCACCTTTAATTTCATTGTTATTTAAAACTAGTTCTTGTCTTTTTCGTAGATAAAGATGGTTATATGTCAGCACTTAAAAGCTTTAAAATATAAATCATTACAGTACTTTATTAGGTAAAATATATGCGGATGAATCACCTCTCAATAGAGGTTAAAATGGCACTGTTGAAAAACGATCTATTAATATTATAATACCAGAGAACAAACAATACTCTCTAGGGATTCTTATCTTCATCACAAGACCTTGATAAACAATCAACATTATTTATCATCCAGCTAAAGTGTAACGAAATACAGCAGATTTTCTGCAATATCTCCCACTGTGTCTGGGTTACGTGTGTGCTTGTATTTCAGCTGTGATTGAGCTGGAGTTCCGTTGCGCGACTTTCCCCTATATTCCCCCCACGTGACCCACCAAGATCGACCCGGACTGACAATTGCGGTGAGTTGGGCTTTCCGTTTCTGCTGTTTGGGGATTTGTGTCGACTTGTAATCTGCAGGCCCAGACACAGTTTTTACATTGTAATTTTGTAATTGCATTTTGCAGACCAGACAGACACACGAAAAAGGCAATTTGAAAGCCCCCTTTTCGACCTTTTTGGATGGGCTACGCTACTACGCTCTCTGTACACTCTGAATAGTTTGGCCAGCGAATAAATGTGCATTTTCTGTGTGGGAAATTCGCTCGCACGAAACTGGAAATTTGTCGGATTTTTATTTCGTATTTTCTTGGGCTTTATGCTGAACTCGCCGCATTCGAGTTACGACGGCTTACATGGGAGCCGATGGATGACTCAATACGAGCATCCATAAATATTTATATGGAAACCGGCTTATCAGCGACTTGCTTGGCTTGTGACTCTAGCGATGAAATTGAGTGAACCCGAGTGCACACAATATAAGCGACTAATTACAATAAAAATAGCATTAATTGATTACAAATTGCTTGCCGGGACGGAAGGAAGGCTCTCGTATAGCGAGATAAGAAACTGCAGCGAGATAGATGATGGGGCAAGAGAAACGTGGAAAGTCCTTTTGATTGAAAGACATTTTCCGGGTAATATGGCTCGCAATTGTATGGTCTCTGGGAAACTTAAAGCCTTTTTAATCTCAGCTCAAAACATTGACAAAGAAACAAGCGAAAGTTTGTAAAACTTTTAATTTGATATAAAATTGAAAAATTAATATCAATATGGAATTCATGGTATTTTAGGAAAAATGTCAATGCATACAATCCTTTGTAAAGAAGAGCATTTCCACGGTCATTTTGATCGATGACATTTTTTTAAACCAGATCTCAGAGTTTAAACGATTTCCTTTTCAAGGAACCATTACTGGTTCACTTCCACTGGTAATTCCTAAGCTATTAATATCCAAGAAATGTTTTTCCGGCACCCTTATCCCTTGTCCCGAATACCAAATCCGTGAATCCCACTCAATGGATGCTCCTATTGTGGTAGGACATCGACGACAGGGACATAAAAAGGCTATTACGAGGCAAGGGAAGGGTAAATAAATAAATGCGAGAGAATAGAGAAAATGAGGAAATGGGGGGCGGCTAGGAAAATGTTGCAACTTGCCAAAGCAAATAATAGGAAAATATTAGACCAGGAAAAACGTAATAAAAATGTGCGTGAAATGGGAAAGAAAAAAGGGGGTTGTGGAGGTGGAGGAAGCCGAGGAAGTGGAAGTGCCAATGTCAGCGGGGGTGGGACGGTGCCCCTCGTGTTCTTGGGTCGCAATTTCAACCACTGTGCGGGTGGCAGGGATAAGGGAAAAGGGATAAGGGTGCAGTATGTGGAGGATGGAAAATATGTAAGAATGGAGAGTGAAGAAGTGAATACAAAGCATGAGGAATAAAGGATGGCGGAACGGAACATCAACTGAAACCGCCCCAAATAGCACAAAAACAACATAACATTTCCATCGAATCGCCGCGTGTTGCTCTCTCTCATTCCACTTTTCTCTACCTCTCTCTCTCTCTCTCTCTCTCTCTCTCTCTCTCTCTCTGTTTCCCTATTCCTCTTTCTCCGCTGTCAACAAAAGAAGAGGCGAAGCAACAACAAGTAAGGAAACTAGCCGGCAAATAACAACAATAATTCCCAATATAATCGGAAGCAATGGGAAAAAGAAATTAGCTCAATTGGAAAGCCAGCATGAAAAGCGGTAAAAGGGGAGTGAAACGACGAGAAAGAGGGACACAAAGCGGATGAGAAGAATACTTTTATTCGATGCATTTTATGTACAATAAAAACATGATTTGAGTAGCGGAACTAAATCAAAATTCGCATGATATTTACACCTGAGCTTAAATACTACGATGAATGTGTCTGCTTTGCTTCGTGTTCTTCTTGTTTAGCATACAGAGAGACTAAATTAGGGTTAATTATTATTAATCAGTTTTATTAGGGTATTTTAAATTAATTTTAGGAAGTTTTGTAATTTAATGAAGATTTATTATGTAAACTCTTAAGCAAATAATGAGGTTTTTTAGGCTTACGAAGGAACCTCTTAAGGCACTGAATTCTAAGCTTGGAACTAGTTAATGTAGCTCATGTAATAATTTATATAATAAACGACCAACTGACATTGAGATTTGCAAGCGCTTAGCAATTTTACAATTGTTTGCCAGCAATTTGCAATACAACAGCAACCATTTTTGTGGTTAATAGAAAAAAATTCACGACACTTTGATGAAATTTACACCTGAGTTTGGATGCTGCATGCACTCTGATATTTCTGTGTGTGGTGAAATGGGGTGGCAATGCTGGTTCCCTTATTCCCCTATTTATTTACACAATCTCATACAAATTCTACACAGGAAAAAAAGTACGATTGGTTCTGGACCTGATACTCAAATTTACTTCATATTACTTTACTGAAATAACCTTAGCTTAAGAAGTTTATGCAGTTAACATAACTTTTCTTGTGCAGGTTTAGATAAAAAACAGATTGTAAACGTTACAGCTTACTTTTTTTTTTAATATCAAGTCCAGGAAAAAAATCGAAATCAATATGGAGAATGATAAAAATTCGTACATATGTATTTTATGTGTATCCTGCATGCTGGTGCAAATTAAAGGAAAAAACTAAACTTACCATTGTGTTCGGTGAATATGTTGAGTCCGACGGAGGGATTGCACCTGGCGTCCTTGTGTCCACCGCTGCGTTGGCTCAATCCTCCAGAACCGCCCGCTGCTCCTCCGCTGCTGCCTCCTCCGCCGCCTCCGCCACTGTTGCTGCTGTGTCCGGCGGATGAGGACTTGATGCGGGAGCCGCGGAGTGTTGAGCCGCCGCCAAGGGGGGCGTTGCTGCCGCTACCAGAGCCCGAGAGGCTAATGCAGTGCGGTGAGACGGATGCAACGGGGCTGCTGCTGCTCGAGAGGCCAATGCAGCTGACGGGGGCACCTCCGCCGCCTCCGCCCCCTCCCGAATGGGAACCCCTGTCCTTGCCCTGCTGAGCACCCATTTGTGGGTGGGTGGCCTTAAAGGGGGTTGTGGGTGGTCTTTTCGCTGTCTTTCGCTCGTGCGCAGCAGCAACAACAACTTGTACACTTTTCTCTCCTTCTCTCTGATTGGCGGCTCCTTTTGCCGTTATTTCGCTTACTACTACTATTTGATTTTTCCGCTCTTTCCGTTGCCTCTTCGCTCAATTATTTGCCGTTTTGCCTTTTGCTTTGCTTTAATTTACTTCACTTGCACAGACACACACTCGCACACACATTTTTCTCTCTCTCTCTTTCTGCGTTTTGGAGTAGACAAAAAAGATTGGAGACACTCACTCGCTTTAACGCAGCACACACACGCACGCAGAAAAGGAAGTTTGCGATTTTATTTGTTGTTTCTCTTCTCGACCTTGTACTTTAGCTATTCGCGAATTTGCAGCATGTTTGGCAAACTTTTATTTGTCGCCGCCGCCCGACGTGTGGGAGGCTGTGCGGGGCAGGGAGGGGACCGTGTTCGAGCGGGGGGCCACAAAAACACGCCCTGAAAATGCACTTTGTCTTCGCTGCCTCCGCTTTCGGTCTTTCTCACTGTTTCACTTGCTCGCTCCAACTCCCTCGCACTGGGCTCCTTTTCACGGCTTTGTAAATCCGCAGGCGAAGGCCTCTGACATTCTCTTTCGCCGAGATATAGATATCTGATCTCTTGCGCCTGTCTTATCTATATCTATGCATTTTTTCCACGCACGGCCACGGATCGAATTGGAATCCACAACCGCCAGTGTGACCGCGGAGTTATCGATTGAGAATACCATTAATCGATGCTTGATGGATGAGCGAAAAAATCGGTTCCAGTTTTAGGGAATTATACATCTACCAATCTGGTCACATTGGAAAGCACAATTTATTACCATTTTCCTTCTTTCAGAACCATTCGGCAAGGAAAACCATGAGCGCGATGTAGAATGTAAAATTTAACAGTATGAAAACTGCTTGCTGCACTGCTTATCTACAAAAATTCAAATTTTGAATTTTGAAGACCGCCAAGATTAAAACCATTTAATCTGCGACCGCTAGAAATGTGTGAAAACTTGAAATAGGATTTAATTATGTAAATGTCCCATTCCCACTGTCAAAATCAATACGACTTGTGCTCTTTCCATCCTTTTCCATTTTGTTACGTTTTATTTATCCGTTGGTTTTTGTATTTAGCATTCTCAATTTTAGGTTTTTTTCGCTTAGTTTTCGTTTAGTACTTTTACCAGACGAAAGTGTTAAATTTGTTCGTTTCAATTTCTTTCTCTCTCTCAACTTTTGTAGAGTAACTCCTCTCCATTCACACGATCCTCCTTCAGCTTCACTTTCATTATCATTTTCAAGTTCAGTTTCAGTTTCAGTTACAGTTTCCTCGTTTACACTAAATTAACTTTTCAAGTAGGACTTTTGCTTTTCATTTTCTTGTTTTCTGTGCTCTTCTTCCGCCACAATTCTTCTCTCTGTCGCTTACAAATATAAATATAATTTAAACTTGTTTCTCTTGTTGATTTGTGTTTTCTTTGTTTTTTTTTTCTGTTTTGTTACGTACAGGAC
Organism: Drosophila baimaii; assembly: GCA_018874675.1. Lineage (NCBI taxonomy): Eukaryota > Metazoa > Arthropoda > Insecta > Diptera > Drosophilidae > Drosophila > Drosophila baimaii. Next base: position 11,534 of record JAEIIU010047781.1, on the reverse strand, counting down.
TTTTCTTTACTTTTGTTTTGTGTAGAATCTTTCTTTTTTCCGTTTTCCAAGTTTTTTTGAAGCAGAGTGTACAGGAAATTATATAGAAATGCATTCAACACAGTTTTAAACTAAAATAAATGCCTTCCCCTAACTGAATAGCAACCTTTTTCACAGCATCTATGAGTCTTCTTAGAAAATTATGCCGCGTGACTGGATTTTACCTTGAATATTTGCATCAATCAGCGGAATTTATAAGAACACTCAAGATGCCACTGTTACATAGGTTGTTTGTTAAATTATACAGATTTCAAACGATTTATTACTTTACAAAATAACAATTTGCGCTCTGGATCTTTTGGAACAATAGTAGACTAACTTATAGGGTTCTTCTTGTTGTTATTGTTGGTAATGGTTTTTTCTCATCTTTCTCTTTTCGTTTAATATTCCATTAATATAGGTTTTATAAATATATATATATATGCGTATAGACTTAGAGTACAAGTTCTCAGACCCCAAACTACATTCCAAACTAAAGACAAAGCTTTCTCTTTCTCTCGAAATATATATGACTATCAATCGCAAAAGCAGGAGTCTGGGTCCTTCTAGTTGAGAATTTTAACTAAACATTTTGGGAGGCAACAACACAAAATCCCACCTGAGGAGGCAATTATTATATAACACAAAGCCCAGGAGCTTGGAGTCCGGAGTAACCTCCTCCTATCTTGCACAGGAAAGCGGTACTCCGGTTTACATTTGTTTTGTGGCTGCGTAATTATTCTTTAGAGGTTGTCATTAGTTCTGCAAATTATGTAACCTATATATATTAATATATAAACGACTTTGGGCTTTGACAACACACGCCTTTAAGGATCTCAATGACATAGAACTGCAGCTGGGGAAACACACTTTCGAGGAGGCTTCAGAGAGTGACTATCAATTGAACTCATGCAACAACTACTTAGGCAGCTAAATCTCCCTTCAATATCTCCCTTTTTTGGCTGGGATCAGCCCTAGACTTCTTCAAGACGACATGCAGTTCTACGCTGGCTCTAGGTTTCGTTTAGCTTTCAGGTTTGTCTGTGCATCTGTGTGTTTCTTATATACATGTTCAGAAATATGGCTAGGTTGCCTGTCCACCCACCCCTCTTACAACTTTTCGCTTACAAATTAAACTCTCTCTCCCAACCGGTAGTGTGTGTGTGTATCTGAGGATTAAAATTAAAAAACAACTTGTACACCGCTCTACATAAATAAATGTCCTTAGCCGTTAACAGGGGGGAGGAAGTGGTTGGTGTGTGGTGTGTGTAGTGTAGTGTGGTGATGTGGGAGTTGCAGTGGGAGTCCTTACTGCGCCTTAGTGCGACGCAGATAGGCGGCAGACTGATCCTCGCCAGCGCCAGCCATAAACTTGGAGCTCTCGCTGAGCTGGGGCGGTGACTGCTTAACCGCATTCTGGGCAGCAAGGGAGGCGGCCATGCGCCGGCTCTTGTTGCCGCCGGGCGCCAGGTAAGCCTTGTAGAAGAAGCGCGCAAACAGGACAAAGTAGCTGAAGTACATGGCGATCGACAGGTTGATGTTGCGCTGCGAAATGTTACACGACTGGGTGCCGTGCGTCTTCAGGAAGCCATTGGCCCAGACGTTAATCGCACACCCAATGATCATCTGTGTCAGCTGGAGCGACGTGATGATCATGGCGATGAACCTGGGCGGATTGAAGCGGGCCGCCTTCAGGGCGTAGTAGCTGTACATCACCGAGTGCACGCAGTAGTTCATCACGATGAACCAGCGTGCGGAGCTGGTGTATTCCGTGTAGCTGAACCACGAGTAGATCAGCACGGTGATGTGATGGTACCTGCAGGGGCAAAGGTAAGACAGTCAATTAGTATTAGCTTTCCAAACTGAGCTTATGAACTGATTATCCCCGACTATGGGAAACTGATAAACCATTGATTCTGGCCCAACTGGGGCACTGTTTCTCCCAGTTCGAATAGAATGTATATCAAGTAACGTACCAGTGCAGGAAAATCAAAGGCTGTTTGCGCAGCACAATGAATATCGTGTCGCCCAGCTCCGGCAGCTTGCTGAGTACGAAGAGCCAGGTCCAGAAGCCGCACACGCGATCTTGCTCGATGTAGCTGTGGGATTGGGATCAGGAGGATCGGTCAGTGAACGCGCACAGGTCTTACATTTGCATCGCAATCCAGTTCCCCCCAGTTACCCAAGTCAAGTTCAAGGCTGACTGTGAGTCGTTGGATGGGGATGCAAACGGCAGAGAACACAATACCAACCTGGGCACGCAGACGGAGTGGAAGAGTCCGTAGTGACGTAGCACGTGAATCAGCTCCGGCGCCGTTCGAGCAGCTCCCATAATGCTAAACATGGCCAGCAAAGTGTTCCATATGATCAGCGGACCTCGCAGTTGAAATCTGGAAAAAGATTGAGCAACGGAAAGTTTAGCAAGATTTAAGCAAGGAATAATAATACAGTGGAAAAGTACATTTATTAAGTCTGTAAATAATTTAATTAAGTCGGGACGTGCCTTGGACGTGCCTGTTATACTTTATGTTTCAGCCAAACTGAAGCCATTTTGGTATGTGGGAACCTTCCTATATATAAAGTATAAAATCATTAGGTTATTATAATGATATTAATCTCCCTAATCTCTATTTATAGAAATACTGATAAGACTACATATGAAAATACTGTAAATCACACTGATATTATATTTTCTCAGCGCGCACTTACTCCCTACATTTCCGATTTGCCAATTCTAGAAGATTTCAAAGTCAGTTTCCACTTAAAATATTATGCATATTTACCCGCGGCTAATAGGCGAGAAATCGCAGTGGAAAAAAAAGCAAAATCTGGAAAGATCAACAAACTTTGGCTGTTTTTCAATTATTTTTCCCCCCATTGCAGTCAAAGATCAAGTAGTATTTGCACTTAATACGTGCGAATTTTTGTGTAAAGCAATGACATCAACCTACAACTCGAAAATGTCACAGGGTCAGCTACTAATTGGTCATCGAAATCGACAGGGAAATGGCTCTGGAGCCGAGAGTTAACATATATGGGTAATCTCTGCGAGAGAACACGAACACTCGGTTGTCGTCAGGCCATTTTTATGAATTTAAACAAACAAGCAGCAGCTCTGGCAGTCTATTCAGTCGATCGTTCGATGCAGGGCTATTAAATTAAGATTAGACCCTGTCAGGAGATGAACTAACTGATTACAGTCAATAATGACTTTGTTGCTGTCTTTCAAAATTTCAAATTCGCGCTGCTTGCTGGCAAGGTCAGCAATGCGAAACAAAGATTCTCAATATTCTCTCAATACGATTGTATAACACACTTACGGATAATCTCAGGGAAGACCGAGACACGTGCCTGGAAAGAAGAGGTTCTTCATTGTCTGCGCTGAGTGAGTTCGTTCGCAACAAATCAAAAGTTGCCCAAGCCAATAAATACTGGTTTAGAATTTTAATGAAGCAGCCATTATTGGCTTGAAAGAATAGAAATTAACTAAAAAGAGGTTCTCTCTGGGGTTCTTGGGAATAACTGACCGAATCATAAACCATTTGAAAGCCGTATCAGTCAACGACTTGATTCAAATATTGTTCCCTCAATCTGCCAATTGTAATTAGGTTTACGCAATCAATGGACGGCATGCAAGGCAAATCAATTGGCAAACCTTATCGATGGCTCGATTTACTATACTATGTATGAAGTACACTCCAGTCGTCCAGCCTGGGTGACACCTCTTCACGCGGCAATTAGTCATAAAAATCCAACCACACAGACAAACAAAGAGCGAACAGAAATGTGATTTCTGTTATCAGAAAATGTCGAAAATTGATAGCTTTAACCTTTTGCCGGGGGAGGTGAAGTCAAACATGGAAGCAAAAACATTGCAAATATTTTTAAGCAGAATGTTTTGGGAGTTTCGGGTTAAATAAGGAAGGTTTTTGAAATGCGTCAGCGGGTTGTGTATGATCATAAAAACGCAATCGATAGCCCAGTAATTTCCCACCAAACAATGCCATAAAGATTGCGGGTTTTAGGACCGTCTATGGGGGACGACTTTTATCGACGGCAATCAACCCCTCGAGGAGGAGAGCTCACTCGGAAACAAGGCAGAGATTTGCATAGATACAAGACCCAGTCCCAGTCCCAGTCCCCACTGTAATACACAATTAAGACCACAAAGCGGAAACGTTCAACTAAGGCATTGAGTTCCATCCATGTGCTCTAGTTGGGAATCTTAAAAAATCACTTCTATTAATCACAATTAAGCTCAATGCCAGATCAGGAGGGAAACCAAAAAGAAAAGATTTCGAAAGCCCATTTTCGAATACCCTTAGAGGCTGTTCTTAATAGAGAAATACGTGATATTGCCTTTTATATTCATTTGTTACATAAATGAAATAAATGAAATGAAAATACTCCATACAAGACGGCATTAAATATTGTACAGGTAATATTTATTGAATACAGAAAATTACCGTTAAGCTCTTCCTGAGCTTAACGTGGAGGTTATTCCTAACCTGACATTGAGGGAGTGATAAATAAAATCTTTCAACTCGTGAAACTATTTTTAGGTAGTGAACAAGGTAAAGAAATAACTAAGGCAATATATACACAGCTCACATTTCCCAAAGAAACCATAAATGGGTTTTTAAAACACTTAATTTATCTACAACGCAGTAAAAGTGCGCCTTTAAAAGCTCTTTTTGCTTGCACAACTTGTATCCCCCGCCAGCGACCCTTGTGATTCCCAACTGCTTCTGGATGCCAGCGCATTGAGTTGCTCTCGCCGGCAGTCAGCAATTCGTGCCTGAAACTAATGAGTAAGGAAAACCAAACAACGCCTTGCTAACCGCTCGGCAGTATTGGCTTCAAGGCAGGGAGATGTATGCTTCATTCATCCCCCGAAGCTCAATTTTTGCAAGGGCACAGGTCGTCCCCTTCTCCGTCAGGTGAACGGCGTCCGGCGGCGCTAGCCGGGCACCTACTTTGTGTCCGGGGATCGTTGCTGGATGTCGCCGCTTGGCTGGGTGTTTGCGATCTGCCCGATAAGTAATTGCTTCAAGTATCCAAAACTAGGAAATCTAAGCTGAGTTAAGGGGAACTTTAAATGTGAATACTTTTATCCTAAAATCAACATCCAACCCTCATAACAGTTATCAATTCGTAAATAAATTTTAAATCATTTAAAAAATGTTCTCAAAAGTATGCAATAAAAATAATTTTGTTCACTATGTATTGAGATATGGTAATACATTCCACAAATTTAACATATTTGGATTATTTTCTATGAATTTACAATTACTTAGATAAGTGTAATTAAAGTAGACTTATCAGAAGAACACAGAGTTAAATTTAAAGACATTTTCAATCGTTTAAATCCGCGTTCGCTAAAATGTTTAGTCCGTATTCCGTGAGTTTAAAGTTAAGCTTGCATAAACCCCAAAAATCCAAGGTTCAAATGGCAAAATAAAAACAAATCTGCAACCTTTGCTACAAAGTCTCCACCACCAGTTATCAATCTTTGTTGCCTGCATAACGTATTTATCATATCATGATGACGGAGCCATTTCTCGCACGAATTAGGGGAAGTTGGTGAACTTTCTTTCTGTTTTCACTTTGTGGCGAAAATTGCATAAGCAAAGAGAAAGAAATTCGCCGACTTTAAGGTGAGAGCAGAGAGGCGGCAATCAATGATAGACCTGAGGAAGGAGAGGAGGAGGAGAGCGAGGAGGAGAGCTGAGGTGAGTGAGTGAGTAAACCTGATTTTGCAAAATATGTAAACAAAAGGGGAGAGACACACACAAACGCATTATGCAAGTCAACAAAAAAAAACTATTGTAAACACTGCTGCACTCACCGAAAAAAATTAACACTAAAAACTTAAACAATAGCCCTTTTTATTATAAAGAAAATATGTTTAAGAAACTCCATTACAGAAGTCGTTGATTGGAGAAACTATAATCCGGCTTTCTTTTTAATTTATGTTTATTACAAAAATAGATTTCATAAAATTGAAGAAGCAATTCTAGTACAACTGAAATGGTAAATGCAGCATTGCTGAAGAGGCCCCTGTTGGGCTCTGGACTTGGTTTTGTTATGATTAGCAATAATCTTTAGCCAAAAAATGTAATTTCTTCAAGAAAAAAACCCATATTTAATTCTGAAAGACATTAAGCTCTTCCTCCAATCGGAAAATATAATTTTAAATATAAATAGTATTAATGCTGAATCTATAAAGGTAGAGTTTCTTCGAGTGCAAACAATGAGGTAAAAAAGGGGGAAAACAAAGTGCTGCAAAAAGAAAAACGAACGAATGTTGGTCAATTGATTATTGTGTTCGGTTTGACTTTGGTTCGGCTTGAATTCGGTTTAGTTTTGGCCCGGGTTAAGCGCAGATTGTTTAGGTTGATTTATGCCACCTATATGCATATGCACACTACTTTTCCACTTACATATATTTGCCATTTGGCATATAAATAAATATGTATGAAAGCGCGGCATCTATATACTTACTACTAAAAACAACGAGCTACGAACTACGAAATTCGCAACATTGTCTCGAAACTGATGCGGCAGTGGTTTGTTTTTTCTTTCCATCGCATTGCAAAACTCTTTTGAGCTCAACTTTCTGGGTTTATGTTGAAGCCAAAAATTAAGGTTTTGCTTTTAAATTTATTTTTAATTATTATTCATTATATTTTGCGGTGGTTCACAGCGCAGCGACTGGCTTGGATGTCACAGCATTGACCAACATATTGTGTTGACCGCTTTCAGAGTGCAACGAAAAAAATGTTGTGAAAGGTTTTTTTCTGCAGTTTTAGCCAATGGTTAATCGGCGATCGCATGAGCGAACCTATTAAAAGTAATGGGGCCAAATAATCAAGATACCTGTTAAAGTAAAAGGCATTCAGACATTTTGGAACCTACAAGTGTATAGAAAAGGGAGGATATAATATAAATCTATGGCGTATCCACAGTTTCTTGGGTTATTATAAAATTATGATAAAAACTCCCCTAGAAACTGTAGAAACTAAGCTTTTATAGCCCTAGAAACTGTCGAAAGTGTATAACAAAATATTATTAATGTTATTTAAAAGGTTTCTTTCGTATCTTCAACCATATAGCAATAATATTAGTCCAAATTAGGGTCCTAAAAATGTATTTTATTCTAATAATAAGCTTTACTTATCATCTTGCCTGTATATCAAGTGCTAACCCTTTAATGGCGCTAATTTCTTTAAATCATTTTAATGTATACCTCTCCGAGTCACTGACCCAGACTTCCTGCTGTAATTAAGGTCTCCATTTAACTCGAATTTAAACGTAAACCCAGTGGCCTGCCTACCCACTTTAATACCGATTAAACCTTTTAGAATAATAATAATAATCTCACACCTGAAAGTGCTTCAGATCTGCAGACAGTCTCAATCTAATCAGCCGGAGGATTGTTTATGACGAAAAAGGGAAACTCAATTGTTTTTCCCTAAACTATGGCTGACTCATCGGCGTCAGAAGTAGGTTCTTTACGGGAGTGACACACCTGCAGCAACAGGTGCGGCGATAAGCCGCCGCCCAGACATCAATTCGATCATCGGAAATCCAGAGTCAAAACAATTTTTGGTGGCCGAAATACCCAACAAAAAGAAACGAGTTATTCTCTGGTATTAAGTCGAAGAAGAAGTCAGGTGAAAAGTAAAAGTGTGTACAGGTGGCGTGATTCCGTCTGACCAGAGATGCTGATGCTGGGCAAAGAAAGGGCATCCGGCGGAGAGGGGGAGCTTTTCCGCGGAAGCTTTTTATCGAGAGAGAGCTCCCAAGAGAGGGTATTGTATGTGGCAGAAGATCAAAAAGACAGCCTCAAGGCAGGCCTATAAAGAAATGGGGCTTAAATGACATACTTCAGCAAGATTTGCCTGCCCACTTTTTTTGAACCAACTTGGTTTGTTTGTTGTTAACGGTTGTCGTTAATTTCTTGTTAATATATGTACATACGGCCGAAATTAAATTAAGTTTCACTTTCAGCATGAGCTCCACGTTTTCGTCGTGTTTTCTTGACTTATTTTTCTGCCTGTTGGCGTTTGTAATTGTTAACTAAATGCTGGCTGGTAATTGTTAATTGTGGTTATAATTGTAATTGCGGGAGGGTGGTGGCGACTTGAACTCCACACACACACGAGTCATTGCTGCAATTACTTGTTTAATTCGCAAATTAATGTTGTTGTTATGTAATTGCAGCAGCAGCGGTTCCGCACATGAAAAAGTAAGTAAATAAATAAATAAATACACATTTTCCCAGCTTGCTCAGGACACAGTAGCTCCCAGTAGCTGCTCTCGTGTTAAGACCAAATTAAGGGACATTTTTCAGTGGGAGAGATTTTCGGGGTCTCTGTACTCCAACGTCCTCGCCACACTTTCTACTTTATAAATAAGCATGTACTTCCTCGAAGGGAAATGAATAAGAAGCAGGCAGAAGGCAGGCCACTAGCCAAGGCCAATGAATGACTCAATCAGTCAAAAATTAAATTACTAATAACGCATATTTGTTCCACTGTAGTACCATAGCCTGTGTTCTTCGTATGGGATTTGTATTGTAAGCCCCCACAGGCAGCAGCGCCCACACACTCTTCTCAGCCCCTATTTATGGCCACAAAACGTTAGCACACGCAAAGTCCCAAGTTACACCGTTCAACAAGAAGTCTGTTTTATATCGTAAGAGATTACGAGAAATACATACTTATTGGCAACTTGTTCGATTTTATAATAATAATTAGCTTAGTTGCTCTTATAAAGCTCTATCCCCGCACATATCTTAACACTCCGTCTCTTGATATAGGTCACGTTTCATTAGCATATCCAGTTTTATTCTCCAGATGTAATTGATGCAGTTATCTGAATATTAATTTTTATAGCAATTTAATTAGCCCTATTATTTATAGGAAAACTGATTGATAATGAATAATAGTTTACGTACAAAACGATGTCTATGGTAATTAATACATTGTAATGGAAATTCCTATAAAGACAGGATTAGCTAGTGTTATAACATCATTAGAATTTTATGAAATTGTTAATTTCTTGCGTTAGAAAGTATTTCAATAAAACCTACATTTCTTTAATAAGAGTTAAAAAGTTAAACTGAAACCTGTTTAAAGGTGATCTCACTCTTATTAACCCTAAAGAAAAAACACAAAGCTAGTGAACTCTATGAACTCAGCTCATGGAAAAGTAAAAAAGATACTCTTTTTGTGTCTAAGGTTAATGACTAAAACGAGCTTAAAAATATACTTTAACTCGAAATTTTTGGCAAATATAAACCACAATTTAAGCAGTTTGGTTTGTTGGGGAACAAGGAACAGGATGAAACGTAGGCATCTCCATCATCAAACCGGCTTCCTCATTCTACATGAGGCAAATACATTATTTTTCCCTAAAAGTGTAAATTATTAAAGGACGGTAAATAATTAAAGGACCCTTAAGCTGCCCACTCCAAAAGTATTTTATGAGGCATAAACGTCACGCTCAAGTGGAATCAAGTGGTCTAGTGTACTTTTTGACCAATTGATGTGGGGCCAATCGAGCGTGTACATAAGTGAATGTCCTGCTGCTCCTGCTGTCCTGTCCTGTTCTACCCGGTAACTCCAGAGCGCCGTTGTGTTACCTACCTAAAGCCCCGACATGGTGGATGGACACACCCACTTCTTGCATGCCATATGCTCCTCCGCTCCGAACTTTGCCCAGTGGGGTATGTAAAATAAAAAATAAAATACAAACGGGGTACGACATGGCGTGTACCTACTATAAACCTAATCAGTTTAATGACTTTAATAGCTCACTGTCCGCCGAAACGAGTGAAAAAAACGAGCCCACTTTCATGAGGAGGAATGCAAGTGGCGGCGTGCTTGCCGGTCGTCCACTCTCTAAAAAATATGTAAATACACGTACTGGCATGTACATTGACGCTATGTACATAACACACATGTGCATTCAATCCCTGCCCCGTTCACTCGATTTTTGTGAATCATGGCAAATGATATCATAAGCAATTACGGCAGCAGAAAACAGCTCAAAGAACCGGGGTAATGGGGCACTGTGGTGGAGGAAGACTGCTGTTCTGGGGCTGTGTTTGTGGCGTGTTCGGGCTCCGTTGATAAGGCACCGTCGCGCTCACATGGATGGGCATGAGGCGCGTCGAGTCGAGCCGCGTCGAGCCGAGAAATATTTTCTACGGATCCGCGGCGTTGTGACAACGCCGGCCCTGATAACAGACAGCGGCCTGTACTATATATATTTATGTTACGTATTGTACAAATGCCCCGACGCGATATAGTTGCCGATTTGATATCTACACGGAATCTCTTGTGGGCAAACACACAAAAACGAATAGAAAACAAAATCAGGGAAACACGTGGGAAACAAGGTTAAGAATACGACCGAAACCAAGTCCGGACTAAAGGCCAACTACGTCTAAGACAAAATTTAAAATTTTAAGTTTAGCATTCTTGCATTTTCTTTGCATTGCATTCATGGAATATATTCAGTTGCATTAATCCATTCTTACAGGGGCCACTTGTAGACAGTGCAACTTGCAGGAAATGTTATAAGGAGAGAGCACTTTGCACTTTGCTAATTGTCTAAGAAGTCACGTTTTTGTGATGAATAATTATTCGTTATACAGTGATTAGTATTCCAGATATAGGTTTCCCCATATTAAATTCACTAGACAATGGGCAAATATATTTCCATAAAACGGGGGAATTTCACTTAGAACTTACAGATCTTCTGTCGGTAGTAAATAAAACCTAATAAGATACATTCAAGTGTGTACAACCTGCAACACTGTGTTTTAATTAACTTAAGTGATCCTTGTACCCGGGATCCACATCTCCGGACCCCCTTGACGTCAAGTCTGTAAGCGTGGCTAGCTCCCACCACCTCCCACTGCGACCCACAACTCATTCAATTCACACCTTTCTGTACCAAGTCCGACCAAGTCCGTTTACTTAGCCCGTCGTCTCTCCTCCATGTGAGTAAATATTGAAACGGCATTCCGAAAAAGCCGAGTATACAATAACTAAACACAAACTGACCGACCAATGTCCGAGGAGGGGACACTACTATGTATAGAGCCGCCACCAAGGGCCACCAGCCAAGCCCCTTTACGGCTCACCAGAGGCGTAGGCTGTCCCCGCGTAACAGTGTGGGCAGGGGCTCGCTCTTTTATAAATTATGTAATCTAATAGATTACTTTTTGGAGAGATCCGATAGAAATAATATGCAAAATTGGGGAAGCAAACCAAATACACTCATGGACAATATAATAGGTGTGAAGTTTTTTTTTTTTTAATATCGATTTAAATAGATATAAACATAACAATTAATTGGAAAACGATACTTTTTTAATATGGTCATACTGTTCTGGTATAAATTGGGTAAATTCCCGGAATTATTAGCTTTCTGGAAAAAATTGTGGATTTATTTACCGCAAAGACTGCAAAATCGGCTGGTCATAAAAATAGGTGTATCAA
>JAEIIU010047776.1:0-23129 GCA_018874675.1 Drosophila baimaii | reverse complement strand
AACGTGGATCCGCTCTACCTGAAGCACGACATGCAGGGATCAGCTCCGGACTATCGTCACTGGCAGATTCCACTGGGACGCCGCTTCCGAGCCCTCAAGCTCTGGTTTGTCCTGCGCTTGTACGGAGTGGAGAATCTGCAGGCCCACATCCGCAGGCAGTGCAACTACGCCAAGCAATTCGGTGATCTTTGCGTGGCAGATTCGAGGTTCGAACTGGCTGCCGAGGTCAACATGGGACTGGTGTGCTTCCGGCTGAAGGGCAACAACGAGCGCAGCGAGTCTCTTTTGCGAAGGATCAACGGACGTGGTAATATCCATTTGGTTCCAGGCCAAATCAACGGCGTGTATTTCCTCCGGATGGCCGTGTGCTCGCGCTTTACCAAGTCGGAGGATATGGAGTATTCGTGGAAGGAAGTCAGTGCTGCTGCCGATGAAATAGAACAGGAGTCGTAAATGGAGCTTAGGATGTTCTATTCGTGCCTATTTTTAGTGACTTTGTTAATTGTTGTTTAATATTAACTGTTAATAGGTTAATATACATTTTATATACTGTGTATAAAAATAATAATAAATTACAAATAAAATTATTAAGAGTGTCCAAGCCTATTTAGTCACAATTTGAGATAACTGTAAAATTTCCTTTAATACTTTACTGTGGAGTCAAAAGGTACACCTTAGGGATAAATTAATTATTTGTGGCTTAATTGTGATTGGATAAAACTGATTCACGGCTTCTTAACATGAAATCCTTAAATCAGCCGAGAGACTCGGCTAACCATTTAGTTACCCTTATGATATTATAAACGCACGACTTGCAGTTTGTGCTGATATGACAGGGGTGGGCATAAGATATAATGGAAAGAGCCATTGTAAGCCATCAGTAATGAGCTAGACAGAATGTGTGATCTTAATCTGCGTCGGCCAACACACAAGATTTGTTTTTACAATCTCAAGAGAGCGACGACTAACCAGGTTTATTATTTACACTGATTTTGAATGTGCACTTAGTAATAGAGAAGAATTTAATCAAAAACTAATGCTACTAAATACTGTAAAATCTTGAGATGAATTCTAAAAAAGTAACAGAAAAAAGACACTCAAATAAAATATATAGGCACTCAACTATTTTGACTGCAGCTATATAAATTAATTTAATTTATCAGCAAAATCATGAATTGCCTCTTTTAGTACCGCACATGATGTTTGATAACTGGTGCGAGCTGGTTCTTACATATGAGGTGATCGGAAAAAGCCTATTTAAGTTCATCGGCAGGGAGATATCTACAACAACAAATCTTATATATCGTCTAGAAAAAGCATCATGAGATAAGGTGTATAAGAACAAATTAAAGTACATACATACGTATACGGGCGTCCTCTGTTTGTAGGCGCCTATTGGGTTAGGAGTTTGGTATCAGTTATTCTTATCGAGGTCCACCCGTTTCGATTCGAACAAACATTTTGCTTTCTATATTCATTATAACGCAGGGCTGCAAAGTTGCACAAAACTGTATTTTTCCGAACTTTCTCTAATAATTATAAGAGGTACTAAACTTTATGGATATATTATCCCCAAGAGGCTGTCCATATGGTACGTAATGACGTGGTTGATGATTTTTGACCCACTCCCCCAATGTAATCAAGAGTAATCATTGAAGTAACTCCCTTTCCTTAAACATAATAAATAATAAATTATACAAGAAACAAGTAAAATAAATATATTTATTTATCATTTCTGTCTAAAAAGGGTTTAATCAAGGACGCTAGTATTACTAAGATGCGTAACGACGATTTCAATTGCCATATGCAAGCCATTTTTCTTTTTCTGACGAAAATCGCGTTTTATCCGCTCTCACAAAGTAGAGAGCGTATAAATCTAAAAATATAGTGCGCTTGCACATACAGTCGTTGGCTTCCGCTGTATACCTACAAGAGAGCGACCGGCCCTAGCGCGCTTTCTCTGTCCCTATGGAAACTAACCTTGTACCTAGAGCTGGATCCAGCGCGAAATCGAATGGCGTGCGGCATCTTAGTAAATAAACCGTATTTGATTAAATCTCTTTGGGCTCGTAAACAGATTTTCCCTCTGAGTAACCTTTACGGGAGACCCTGTGTAAAAATATGGACCATTCCCGACAATGTGATAATATGCAGCAGTGGAATTGCACTATTATAAAGTTATATTCACTGTGCATCGTTGACGTCAATGTTTTTATTGTTAACGTGCTACACATGACTATTTAAAAAAATAATTTAACTGCTTAAATATATACAACAAATTGTAATTATAAATTTTGACTAGTGATTTCCTATTTATAGATTCTTTGTACCATTTTTAGGTCAATTTGGATACATTACTTCCGTATCAATGGCATTGCGCGCTATTTTTATAAAAGTCGATGATGCGTTGCGCTTCTCGAATGCCACTCGACCGGGCTGCATCGATGGTGCCGAAGCCTTGAACGGCAGTTGCATCCCCGGCGAAGAGCAGGCTCGGTGACTTTTCCCCCAGTGGCGCTGCCAGTCGCTGGACATCGCGCGCACTGCTGCTCGTTGAGAAGTACGGACGTCCGCCGAGGTAGCATGCCGAAGTACTCCAGCTGGAGCGGAGCAAGGCCTCGGGATAGGGTACCAAATGATTGCTAATGCAGCGGCGCATCAACATGGTAATCTGTTCCAGCAGCTTGTCATCCGGCAGCTTCTCGATCTCCTCGTAGTACCCGCCACCCACATGCACTTCCAGTACATGCTGGCTGCTGGGCACCGGACTGATCTCCACCACCTGCTGGGTCCAATTACGCTCCACTTCCTGCTGATCGGTGGAGCAGCTTAGGTGCACCCTCAGTGGCCGCAGGTTGGTCTTGAGCCACCTCTTTATTGGGTTCTTGTAGGAGAGATAGACCTTCAGGGGATTGCCAAAGCCCAGGTTGCTTATGGCCAACATCTTGTCCAGCGGCAGCGTCGGTCGGAACAGGATGCCCGCGAAGCTCTTGAGCACGCCCAGCGGCAGGGTGCAAATAATGTGATCCGCTTTGTATAGACTGCCATCCAGGCAGCCCACGCCCTTGAGCTGCGAAGGTGTCCACTGTATCTGGCCCACGGGCTTGCCCGTCTGCAGTTGTTCCTCGTCCAGCTGCTGGCTAAGCTCATCCACGACGTTATCCAGTCCGGTGGGCACGTATAGCGGGCTCTTTTCCGGCTGCACCGGGCACTTGGTTATATGCTCAATATTCACATACTCTAGGCAGCATCCCAGGACGCTGCCGAACTCTTTGAACAGCGACTGGAAGATCTCACGCGCCGCCTGCTGATCCTCCGGTTGCTGGAATGTGGCGCTAATAATCCGATTGCTCTCTGCCCTAAAGTAGCTCATTACGTTGTCCAGGGCGTGCATGTCTTCGCCACGCTTAACTCGGTCCGAGACCTTAAAGCCGCGACATAGCTGCCGGAACAGGGTGTCGATGAGCTCCGCCATGGCTGGCTTGATGGCTTGACCGCCATCCTCCTCCATCTGGACGTAGGTGGGCCGCTCCGCCTGCTTGATCTTCTTGCTTAGACCCTCGGTGTTGCGCAACAGCTCGTACATTGAATCCTGCGACCCGTCGATCTTCACCCACTTAGCCCCCAGCTCGCAGAATGTGTCGCCGAAGCGCTGCGAGTTAATCCTGCCGCCGTAGCGCTCGGTGGCCTCCAGAACGACGGTGCGCCGGAAGCCGTGCGCCAGCAGGTGCCGGGCGGCCGAGAGACCGGAGAGTCCCGCTCCGATGACCACTATCCGAGCACTCTGGCGCGCTGCGTCCAAGTCTGGGCTGCGCACATGGGCACCGGAGTCCGCCTGCAGGACTGTTGCCATTGGGGTATTTTTTCGGCTGCTGGTCAATGCTCCACATGTGGAGCGGCTTTTAGCCGCATTGTATAAGCTGCGCTTGGTGGCAAGTTTATAACTGCAGGTAACGAGAGGAGAATTCAGTAGGTGGCGCATTGTGGCTGTGTCATCCGGTCATCCGCATCCGATCGGGCTGCCCGGCCGGTTTATGCAAGGCCACTTACCATTGCATGGCAAGCGGTGAACGGAATTTTAAGTCCAAAATAAATAAAGTCTGTAAAATTTTGTCAAATTCCCAAAAGTTTGTTGTGAATACTAGAGATGGCACACTAGCATATCGATTGTTGGCATTGGTGATAATTCGACATATCGAATATGGGATTTCTGGCAAATGCGGCCACTCTTTGCCGCCAAAGATGATTGAATTTGAATTTGATTACCATTTTATTTATTTATTTTTATAAACAAAAATGGAGAAATGTTTAAATGATGTTTTCAAGTATTTAAGCTTAAGTCATTAAATTAACATCTGCAATTTCGTTACATTGAATTAAAATACATATAATTAGATTACTTAAAAATATTTTTTTTTTAATTTTGAATAATATTCAAGCCCCGTATTGACGTAAAATATCAGGTTGGTCAATACATTTGCATGCCAACATTGCATTTGTGTGAATTCTCAATAAAACGAAGTTGACTTGTTGTGTGAAATTATTATTCAATAAATTGCTAATTGGCTTTATATGAGATTAAGAGGGCTTAAAAATGTTTTTAATATTCCATAAAAGAAAGCTGTGACCAGAATATTTGATTTCTTAACACCTAAGGTACCTTAATTTATTCGCAAAATTACAATATCACCGGATTTGTGTTTTGTTTACATTGTGTGAAAACGTGTGGGGAATACGCATTCCAAAGAAACATGAATTTTAATGAATAAATACAAATTTAAATATTAGTTTCAAATGTATTTAATCACTTCCTTTGACATTCTTTAATACCATTAACAAAAGCTTAACATTTTTAGTTTGTTTGTGAAGTAAATCGAATTAATTCAAAAGTATGCTACAAGTTATATTAGATTTGGCGTCTGCAATATTTTAAAGCATACTTTTAGGCACGTGCATTATTACTTTAAGCCAGCCAACAGAATGGGACTCCCAAAATATAACTTTAAAGAAGCGTTTCCGAAGCGCTCCGAAGTAGGATCTAAATTGGAAAAAGAGCTCCTCGGACGACTCTTTAGTTAGCACGGACCCCGTTATTTTATTTCAATATATTTTTACAGTTTGCAGTTGTTTTTTTCGAGAAATCTAACGTTCGAATTGTGTGTATAAAGCTGCCAACTAATTTTCGCTTGTTTAAAAATGTTAATGTTAAATGTTTAAGCACTGCTTTATATAAACAAATAATACAAAATAAGCTCATATTATATTTTAACATCTTTTATTTATAAACACAAGGAAACTTAATTTCTATAATGCACACTAAGGACATCCTAAACATAAATATGAAGTTTAATTTCAAACAAAGGGGGGATCTCACTGAGACTTCTCGTGATCGGCCAGTTGGATCTGGAAGTGTTGCGTCAGATCGGCCACATTTGCCGCCTTGCGAGCGGCCAGAGATTGCTCTGCCAGCAGGGCCGTTAGCTGGGACTCGATCTCTGTCCAGGCGAACTCAATATCGGATGGCTTTGAGTCCATGCCGCACACAACGAACCTGAGGAACTGGCGACCGGCGTGCTCCGCCTTGACCATGTAGATCTTCTTCCGCTCCATGAGCCTATGTAGGAGCTGAGCCGTAATCTCGTTGTCGCCCCTTGGACGGAAGCAGACCAAGCCCAGTGCTCGAGGTGCCACCAGCTCGAAGCGAGAGTCCTTGGTCACCAGCTCCTCGAACTGCTTGGCCAAGTCAATGTGCTTGCGCACATGATTCCTCAATCCCTCAGCTCCCAGAGTGCGGAATGTAATCCAGACCTTGAGGGCCCGAAAGCGTCGACCCAGCGGGATTTGCCAGTGCCTGAAATCCGGGATCTGTGACTGACCCTCGTGCTTGTGCTTCAAATAAATGCGATCCACATTAAAGCTGTCCACCACCTTGTTGGCATCTCGCAGCCACATGGCCGAGCAATCGAAGTTCACCAGCATGAACTTGTGCAGGTTGAAATTCAGTGAGTCGACGCGATCCAATCCCTTTCGGAGATCGGAGCACTCTTCCAGGGCAAAGGCACCGCCGGCATAGGCCGCATCGACGTGAAGCCAAACCTTGAAGTCCTCGCAGACGGTGGACAAAGATTCGATGTCGTCGTAGGCACAGGTTCCGGTGGTGCCCAGGGTGGCGATGCAGATCACAGGAATCCTTCCTGACGCCACATCCTCTTCGATGGCCTGCTTCAGGGTCTCTCCCCTGAGTATCAAATCCTCTCCAGCTGGCAAGAGCCTAATGGGCATAGCGGCTAGGACACCGGCCTTCTCGATGCAACTGTTGCTCTGATCCGAGGAGTAGGCCACTAGGCGGCCGCGCACCTCACTCTCGCTCAGCTCCGGATGCGACTCCCTGTAGCTGACCACCGCCTGCTCCCGGGCAGCGAGGACGGCCACCAGGACTGCCTCGCTTGCAGATCCCTGGATGACACCGCCGCCGGGTCCCTCGCTGGCATGCAGGAAGTGCTCGGGCAGCTTCAAGAATTTGGCCAACCAATCCATGACCACCACTTCCAGTTCTGTGCACGCTGGACTGCAGATCTACAAAGGAGGTAATGGTTAGTTGACTTTTAATTTAAGGCTTTGAAATGTTGATCAATTTAATAATAATAATATAAATAGTTATAGTTAACATTAATCTATTGGCTTTTAATTTTTTTTTTAGTTTAGCTAAGTTTAGTTCTATCTCAAAATCTTTTATTTCATAGTAAATCATGGTAATATTATTTCTGTTCATCAATTAAAAAATAATTATAATATTTAATCCCTAACAATTAAATAAATGTTATATATTGCTTACATTTTCATTAATAATTATTAAAAAAAGGATGATTTATACTTTCTGGTAAATATAATTTCTACAATATTTGTGTTTAAGGACCGGCTTCTTGTCCTTCTGTTAAAATTTCTCGTACAGTTTAAGTTTCTGTTAAGAAATGTGGGTTTATAACGCGTGGATGGGAGATCTAAAAATTAATAGGGACTCGGACTGCCTGTTAAGTGTTTTTCGGCACGACAAAATGACATTGATTTCAGAAAGCTTACTAAAGAAGATGGAAAAGGATCACAGCTGTTTTGAGCGGAGAACTATTTTTTATTTTTTGTTGTATTCTTTATCGTTTAGATAACTTACAGGATGCGAGAAAACCAATTTCCCTTTCGATGGGTCTATCCTTTCTTAACCTTTATCTTTCTGGGACTTTTAAAGTAATATAATATATTTAATTATATCTGAATTAAGACCCAGAATTTGGAAGAAAAAAAATATATGCTCCCTAAGTATTTAAATGTTATCTGATGTAATGAGCCATTAACTATTCATTGCTATTTTCTAAAGCTGTAATCGATTGCTTATACGACATGCATTGTTTAGCTTTGATTGCCGCACAAAAGAATTAATTATGGTAATCTTGGCTTCGGCGAAGGGTCATAATTAATAATATTATAGGGTGTCGATTCGCGATTTTGTATGAAATACTTTTATGGAGGTGCCTGGCTGCATTGTAACCTGTTTGTCGAGTTCTTGGTTTCACTTTCACCCAACGCGCGCACAATGGGACAATGGCCCATTCAGTGGGCCAAAACAATGGATCAGCAGGCAGCGGCGAGATTTCACCGCGAGATACACGAGCACACAGGTGACAACATACCCAGCTGAATCCGATGATGCCGAACCCGCTGGCCAGCATCTCACCCACTATTGAGGGATAGGAGGTGCTGGTGGGGTAATAGGCGTGCATTTGCGGCGACTGCCAGTGGGTAATGCCCGGCTTGATCACGCGATCGATGTCGCTGAGGACCGCTTTCCATGACTCGGGCTGCTCCGGCATGTGATTGGGCAGCAGGTCCAGGAGGTAGCCGGGCTCCACGGAGGGCAGTACTTCATTATCCCGGATATTCTCCAGATAGTCGGCCACAAAGTCAATTGCCGCCTTGCCGAATTCCCGAAACTCCTTGGCATCCATTTCGCTGACTGACTGCCTCGAAAACCGTTTCTATTTGCACTTTTTACGTTCTGTTTGTTTTCGCTTTATTTTTCCGCTTTCGGTTTATTTGTCCAGTTCGATTTCCAATCGCTCCGTTGACGCTTCTCCGCGTGGCCTGAACTTCACTCTGAAGCCGATCGGCGATGGTGACCGGCTTTTATAGACAGACTCCACTGGTCAGCCTCCAGTGCTGGCATGCTAGCTGTTTTCCCGTTAAGTACAGTAAAGCTTCTTATGTAGAAACTATATTATGCTGTAGAATTCGCATAGAATACCCGGCTCTCAAATCGTGTAGTGGCCAGTGATAAAGTATAGGTAATAGTAGTTAAAGGTCCGGGGCTTATTATGATTAAATATAGTTTAATAAATTTTCTAAAGTTTTGGAATTACTGAAAAACTAATCTAGATAACTGTTGTGTTTCTTTCCATGATACAATCGGAAACGTATGAGCTCTCTTGACATTTATATATTTTTTATATTATTAATTATTTATTTTTTCTTACTTATTGAGCCATTTTAACGTGAGAGTATTTCTAACGTTCTAAACTATTCTCCCTTCAAAACATAGGCATCACTGATTACCCCCTACAGCGGGACTCAGAGCGAAGCGAATTGCTGAGATTAGGGAACGAATTGTGTTTTTTTTTTATAGCGATTTTATGACGATCGTATAACACCGACTATTTATATGATCAAACAATTAGTTGGCAATTTCCCTAATCGACATTAATTGGTTATCACAGTTCTAGGGAGCTGAGTTCGATCGATAAGTACTTCTTAACTGAGCATGATTCAAAGCATTGTTTATATTTGGCCCATTGATTGTGTTACCAAGAAAGAAGAAACTATTCCCTCAGTTTAGCTTGGCCCGCCGCTCTTAGCTGTAAGCTTTCTCAGTCTCCGGTTAAGCTTTCTCTCTTAACAAACGCTTTTATTATTTACTTAACATTCATATCGGTCCCGATCAACCAATCAGAGAGATCGTTATTCAGATGGTGAGTTCTTGTAGTGGCATTCGTTTGTAAATGGATTGCTAATGAACCATAGTATAAAAGATGCATTCTTGTTTATCATCATAATTATCTTTCATGATTACTTATCAACAGATCCCATTCCTTTCTGGATTTCATGTTTTACCTTAATTCGTCCAGGAAGTAAAGAAACATTAAGGTAAAACTATGATGATAAGGCTATTAAAACTTGTCATATGTACGTTATATGGTTTTCAATTAAATGCTAATAAGATGTGATAATAAAATTTACATGTCTTTATATCTTTAAAAGCAAGACATGTTTTTTGCATTTGTCTGATAATTTTTTATCGCAAAGTGATCATAGGTTTTACCCTTTTGTCTATAAGTCTGCATTGCCTCCTTCAATGTGTTGCAAATTAATGAATTATAGCAAATGTATTATAAGAAAATATGAATATTAAATTGTATAAACTGTGATGTGTATTGTATTCTCGCTCCCAACTGTCAAGAATATTTATATGTAGATAGACCAGCATCGCATCAATTTACAGCCTTACTCATAAAATGGAAATAAGGCTTTTAAAATAACAATAATGTGGATGTTAACAATGTTTTTATCTATATTAAGCGTTTAGCTGACTCGAGATCTTTAGGTCGGTATAATTGTTTGTAGACACCACTATACTATATGTCAGATCAGGCACACAGATCTTGGTAAGCTATCATAATTAAATTCTATCATGGGCTATAATTATAGTCTTGCCATCACATTGTAAGCTTCTTGTATATCCTTTACACATCCTTATAAAAATGAAAGTCTAAGTGATTTTAGACCAATCTCATGGCTTATTTTATTAGATTAAAAGGAAAAAATGTATCTAAGCCTAACTGAATTTAAATACATTTTATGAACCTTTTTTTGTAATCTCCAGTTGGATTTAAAACCTTAATTAATTGGCACGTAGAAGCAACTTATGTTGAATTAAGATGAGTATGACTTTTGAATATAATCATATCATGTTTTTATTTAACTTACCCAACTGAATCCCAAGACTCCGATGCCCGCGATCAGGAATTCACCGATGATGGATGCCGCCGAGGAGGACGACGGATAGAAGGCATTGAAGTAGGGCGACTGCCAGTGTGTCAGGCCCGGCAGGATAATGTTCTCCAGATCCTTGAGCACTTCCCGCCAGTGTTCCGGCTGCTCGGGAATCTCCTTGGGCAATTGATTGACCACCGCATAGGGAACGGCGTTGGGCAGGACATTTCTATAAGAATTGACAGGGATTCAAGCTCATGGCGTTTAGTATATAATCTCCTCTCACACACCTTTCACGAATGCTGCTCAGGTAGTTAATGATAAACTCTATCGAGGCGTGACCGAACTCGCGAAACTCGTCAAAGTCCATGGCAAGATGGACGATCCTGGTTAATCAAGGCCCAAACACTATTAATTCAGGGAATTTCGATAGTTAGCCGCTCTCGGTTAGTTCCGCACTTGTTCACCGCTGACAATCGAATCTACAAATGAGCTAGCTGCGATTTAACCAAGCCTCAATGAGCCCCGAATCTCACGACGTCGCGTAGGCCCCCCGAAAATACGTCTTGAGGGAAAAACAACAGCAACAACCACAAAAAAAATCCGGCTATGTGTAAAAATGTGCAGTGGCAGCAAGTTTTTTGTCTTTTGGTCTGCGAGTGGCCCATTGCCGAGATTTATGTTTATGTAACTACCGACTGAACGACGACATCGCGCGAGAGACACACCGCTGAGAAATGTCGAAGAAGAAAATTTAAATAAACTGCCTGTTTAATTGTCAAATGTTGTCCAAACATTAGCCATCGTGGAATTAAAACTATCCACTTTATCGCCCTGCTTACTAATTCCCTTATTTGTCTCTCACTTACTACTGTTAATCCGGTTCCATATCGTCGCGTCATCGGCTGTTAAGTGCCCCAGGTCGGGCCTAGGCCCATTTGGCAAAATATACTTCATCTGGTTAACCATTAACGGCCACATTAGATGGCCATAACAAAGCGCTGACACAATTTGAAAGTCAAAGTCGATTTTGTAACCGCGGAAGTGCAGCACTGTGAACCGATCGCATGGCCCAAAGATTCGGATCGGATTGTATCTGCATTCGTTGGGTGCATTTCATCAGCCATTCCAATTTCAGATGCGTTTCAGGGTCACGATGCTAACGGCATGGCCCCCTGTTGTATATTTTTATACGCGGTACTCGGGGGTTCAAGGGTATAATGTGTTTGTGTCCGTTGATTGTTGCATATTGTTAATGGAAACTGAAGCAAAAACGAAACACTAAGTCACCAGTGCACTCGAAACTCTGGAGAGATACTGACATTCATGTTGGGTTATGGCCTGCATACAATAAAAAAATAAAAAGCTTGTAAACATTTCTAAGAGGTTCTTGATTCTACGTTCAATATTGTATATCTTTATTTATTGTTTTACTTCCTTCATTAATTCATTGCAGGCCAAGTTGAATTATATTCATGAATGGGTATGTTTAAGTTGTCATATTATTGTAAAATATTTTATAACTTTTTTTAATAGTTGAACATTTGACAAATTTTACAATAGCCCCCCCAGACTAAGTAAGGCACAATTAGTTACCCTTCAATAGTCATTGTATGAGGTTAAAATTTAGATAATTATTATTAATATGTTATCAGATATTCTAAAAATAGAGGAACAGGCTATAGATGCAATAGATGAATATTATATATGTACATAATGTATAAATATGCTTATAAACATAAATTTAGTTTACTAATGATATACATATCTACACCGAGAAAAAAAACCGTTCAAAACGGTCAAAAATCAAGTCCATTCGGGGTCGATTTCCGCGCAACCACGATTTTTCGTAAACCGAGAATGCTTCGTTCATAAAATGTATGAACATTTTGTACTTAATTTAAGAACGAATCGTTTTTGATTTATATGAAACTGAGTAAAAAAAATATTATTTTACTTTTATTAACATTGCTTCTGTTAGTTCGTTCATATGTTATGAGAACGAAAAATCACGAACGGGGTTGTTCATGAATCATGAAAAATGGGTTTGATTTTTTCCGTTCTTTTTTTTCTGGGTGTGTATACGTTTTCTTATTGAGGTACCAGTATACATATATATATAACATATGCAGATTCATACGTATGTTCCTTAAACAACCATTTTATTAAAATGTTTATCCATTTAATACTCCCACTTAGATTGTTAAATTTCCACTTTTATTGAGTTATGATAATAAAATGAATAATCCAATAATTTAAAAAGGTATATACCAAAAATCGGAATAATTAACAATTGTTAAAAGGAGCCCTTACATTAATTTATGGGCTGTCAATATATTACGTAATCTTTTGGAGGGAAGGTGTCAGTAAATTATTTTGTTTGATTATTTGGCAGTAGAGGTTTAGGACAACGATTACGTCAAAATTGTATATCTAAATATATTTAAAACAAACATGTTGTGTTGCTTTTTATAAAATGTATTATTATTATATGTATATTTTGTAATTCTTTCCACAATAAATTACTTTAAATTAACTTTAACATTTTATTTAAATACCTTCATACCATATCAAAAAATATATGGTAAGTATACTTACTCTGTACTTCTTTAACTATTCTCAAAGGGCTATTTTCTCCATGTCTTGTTTACATTTGTCAATTTTAACTTTCTCCGACAGATATAAAAGAATATTAATATGACATGGACGCGTTTTCTGAATGTGGAGATAAGCAGGTGCTTTCCGTACTACATAGAATACTTTCCTATACTTTTTAGTGACGGTTAACCTTAGCCGTATATTGAGAAACTGATTAAAGAATTTGGTTTTAAGAATGGCTGTTTTTAAACTGCGGATAATTTTTGACAACGCGACGTACTTATCAAGCGACCCATGCATTCCAGCTGTTCGCGCTGCCACTCCGTCCTGCCCATCGGAAAACCCAACCCATAAACGACCTTCTTCTAGTGACCACTTCTTTTCGGTGGTGGGGTATGCGCCATGGGGAATGGGTTCGCTTTTCGGATCTCAAATGGACTGGGGTTGGGGATTTCGGGGTTCAAAGTGTTTGGCAAAGTATTTGGCGCGCTCTAAGCGGCTCATAAATAAATGCGAAAACAAAATCGTTTTTGCAGACGCAACGCATTTAAGGGGTTTTGCCATGGGTTGTAGATGTATCTAGGTGTGTGTGTGTGTGGGGTGTGTAGATAAACTGAGGTCTGGAGCTTCAGACAGACACAGACACCACCCTATATGCAGATACAGCGAACGCATGGACACAGGGTGATTCGTGTGCGGGTGGGCTTTCCCATCGGTGCGCCTGTGTGTGTGCTATATCTGTATAAGGCGGCACTGCGTCGGCGCTGGAACGATTTGAACCCTAGGAATAGATGTCACCCACCCACTTTAATGGCGACAGGCTGGGGCGATAAGATAACGGCACTGCCTGCGCATGTCCGGACACGTTGTTGTTGCTGTCTCTATCAACGATTTCCAATGTTTTCAATATAAAGGGGCGGCGCTTGTTTTCCCCTGGAAAGCCAAAGGCGTTGTTGCTGTTGCTGCTGCTGCTTTTTTGGTGACCGCGCGTATTGACTTGGATTTTTGAGTTAAGTTTCTCATATTTGTTCGCCTCTGCCAGCGCCGCAGTCGATGGCGGCGTCGCAGTCGACTTTTAAGTGCTGTTTACTGTTGTTTTGGGGCCACGAAGGTGTCGCTCGACGTTGGTTGGCTTTTTGTTCTTGTTCCTCTGTTCTATCTTTCTATCTTTTTTCCTTTTCCGTGCAGTTTTGCAGCTTGAAATTCTTGAGGCAGAGGGAAACAGAAAAGTTCCCATTTTTCGGGGCAAAGTTTTTACGTTTTACAAATATTGTAATGCTCTTGGAATTTTCGGGGGGGAGGCGGTGGCAGTGATGGTATGGTAAGATATGCGCATGGCCAAAAAACAAGCATAAAAATGTCGTCGCTGCTGTCGCTGCTGGCGTTGTCGCCTTGTTGCCATTGTTGTCCTGCCATTCAGGGCTGGCTGTATGCATTTTACCATATCATTTGTGTCACATTAAGATCAATTGGTAAACACACGCACACACTGCCACCAGCACACACACACACACAAGCACTCACACGACCATAGGACACACATATGGCCAGCGAAAAGGCAAGCGCGGCATAAAAAGTATCGTAAAAAGCTCATAGTCCAACGGCAGCGGCAGCAACAAAAGCGTCAAAAAGTGCGCAAAAAAAAGTAAACGAAAGAAAACACACGGCGACGAAGAAAATAAATAAAGATGCAGCGCGGCAAATAGAAGAATCCAGGCAAGGCAACAACAAACAGCAAACAACGCAGCGGGAAACCACTGTCAGCCGCCTGCCAGTGTGGCCATGCCCTGTGTTGTCGCTGGTACTGGTACCGTTAGCCGTTTACCGTTGGCCTTTCGTCTCTCATCGCTTCCCGTTAGCCAAAGCCGTCGCCATTTTGTCGTTCGCTCGCATTTGCCGTCGTCGTTTCCATTGCCGTCGCTAAAATGGCGTTCGCATAAAATCGCATTCGCGTTCGTGTGTAATTGAAACGAAATCAAATAAAGAGATAAAGCCAACGAAAACGAATTAATTTTTATTAAAATACTAGTATGGAGTATTGAAAGTGTTCCCAGTGTCGTTTGATTCAGGCGTTTTGTGTCAAAACCATTTCTTTTTATTATAATTATTCTAAACTGCGCATTGCAATGCGAGCTAGCTGGATAACGCAATAAAAAAAGGTTATTTGAATGGAATATGATCCAAAAAATATATACTATATAAACATAATTATAATAATACGTGTGGCGCAATAGCTCTAACCCGTATACATGTATTTGAACTTTGTATGAATGTTTAAAACCAAGCTAAAGCTATAAAACTCATGGAATTTGTATTGCAATTGTTCAGTATTAACTCTTTAATATTTGTCGTTAATATTGCTTGTGGCTTTTTGTACTTTAAAGATTATATTCGTACACAACAATAATGGTAAATAGGGTTTAAAAACACAACGTATTTGTACAAAAGACATACTTTTGCATGTTGGCGAATACTTAATTTATATAAGAATGTGAAGTTAATTTAAAATAGTTTTTAATGGTTTTCTAAACATTTTTTTTTTAAAATTTGTTTTAACAAGTTTTTGGTAATTACATTTCTTAAGAAAATACTTCAATTGTAAATCTATTATAAGGGCTTTTTAACAAAGCTTAAACTCCATTATTCATTGACAGACACTAGAATATAAATGTTTATAAATTCCTTATTGCAATTTTAAATTAAAATCCTTTTAAACGGCATAGTATTATAAAGAAACAGTTAGGAACTTAATTATTTTATATCTGATTATTGGCCTTGAGTCTATTCTTAGATAGTAACCTTGAGAACTGCCCCATAGCCAGACGATGAATAGATATGCGTTCACCATACTATTAATATATAATGCCATTGATCAGTTAGCATATTCCCGACTTACATAAAGCTCAGCTGACGCTCTCAGTGTCTCCGTGTCGCAAACAGATTCAAATGGTTCAAGTCCCTGGCTGGCTACTTTAACTGATAGAGCAGCCGAACGATCCAACGAACCGAACCGAACCACCGTCGAATAGAAAATACGAAAGCCCCAAGAAACCGTCGCGATAAGGAGAAACATTCAGAGGGTTCCGCCGTTGAGCACGAGCCAATGCCAGTTATCGAGCAGACAGCGATCCCGACTAGCGTCTCCGGCTCGTTTAACGGCTAACGGGACGCGAGTGCGGAAAAACTAACTAGGAAACATTGTTTCTGCTATTTTAGGGCTCATAAATAAGAGGCTAACATAAATATAACTCATACGACGCGTGTACAAACCAACGGCCCCTTAGCAATGATGCAAACCCTGAAACCACCGCCGCCACTACATCATCACCACCAACTACAGCACCAGCACCAGCATCCGCAGCAGCCACATCAACATCAGCAGCAGCATCCGCAGCAGCAACATCCGCAGCTGCAGCAGCAGCAGCAACAGCACCTGACAGCCATGGATAATCATCAGCAACATCAGCCACACCCGCCGCATATCCATCAGCAGCAACAATTGCCGCCCACGCCGCAGGCATCGCACCTGGTCGGTGGTGGGCAGCTTCCGCACCACAATCACCTGGCTGTCGACCAGGATGACCCAAATCCCGAACTGGTGCTCGCCTTAATTTCCAGGAACCGGGCGCTCGAGGGTAAGTGGCCAAGTCATGCCATCTTTGATTCAGCCTTGTCCAACGGAGCTTTTGTCTAAGAGTTTTTCAGCAGAGAAAAAAAATCATGGCAGTATACCACAAAAAAGTATACAGGAGTGCCAAAGGGAAATCGCTAAGGGTTTAAATTCAATTGAAAAGGCACCTAAAAGTATGCTTTGAAATATTTTAGGTTCCAAAATAATGGTTGTTGGGTATTTTTTAAAAGTTGTTACATTTCGAACACTATTTTAATTAATTTGAAAGTCACAAAATTTTTGTTGCTCTTTGGCTAGAAATTTTAGATCATAATTTTCAGAAAATCATATCAGATAAGAGAACAAAATAGATATTATTTTTATGTCACTGTTCAGATTGTCACATATAAGTTTTGATAATTTTTCTCTGTGTGGCCTGCGCTTTAATTATGCAAAGTTTTTGTTTTCCACTCGCTCTTTGTTTTTATGAACCGCAAAAAGGTCATGCAATGAAGATGGGTTGAGGTTGTAGGGTTCATGTAAGGCCCTTGCGGTTGGCCTGGCTTTAGCATTTCCATTCTGGTTTCCGGCAGCTTAAGTGTTTTTCAATTAAATACGAAAGCTTTCCCGGTGGCCCGCCGCCATCTTCACATCTTCACATCTCCAAGGAGCTCATTTCGAATGCCCTTTTAGGAGGGCTCAATGTGGCGGCTTCTGGGTTTCCCGCCCTCCTCTTTTTATGCACTCGCTCGAAATGTATGGTCCAAAGGGACGGTAATATATAACTGGAAAACTACCGAAGAAAGTTTTCTGCAAGGAAATATGCTGAACAACTTCGTAAGCAGGATGATTTATTAGTGCTGCTGGGTTTTCTGTTGGTCAAAGGGATTTCTGTGTCGGAGCTGCTTAAACCGACCAAGTGAGATCCCGACATGTCACGTTTATGATTTCGTTTCATGTCCTCCCGCCCCACACATACAAAGTCGAGTATCCCACTCGAAAATCCCTGGCCAAATCAATCGAGAATCCCCGGGCTGAAAGCCAGTCCAGAAGATGAAGATGAAGAAGATGACATCTCGGACGGAGACACGCGCCGCTGACGACGACAAAAGCCGTAACCAAATCCGAAGGCGAAACTGTTGACAAACTCCGAATGTCGCCGGCATTGTTGCTAATGCGTTGGGAATTCTCTTAACCAGAAGAGGCGGTACGATGCACGTGTCCGGAGTCCAAAGCCCATAGTCCCGGAGTCGATGTTGTGTTGGGCATTGAAAAGAGCAGGCTCAGCTGATTTGTCCATTACCCGGGGATTCAAGTGCGGCGGGATTTAGTTTTTGAGCACGCGTAATTACAAACAAATAAATGACGGAGTGGGAGACTGAGCGCAGTGCCTGAAACCGCATGTGCTGGGACCTTCGGTTCGCCTTCGCCACGTGTCGCTAATATGCGCTGCAGTTCCAGCAAAGTGCGTGTGCACTTGGAGAAAAAATCGATGAATAGAATACAGACTCCAGAAATCATTTAGAAACAAAATAATAAGATGCGTAACGCTCTTGAGCAAGAAAGAGCTGTCTATTTTTTTATAGCAAATTTTAAGAGAATTTGAAGACACCTTTAGGTCCCGATAATATCGTATGGCGTTACGCATCTTATTCTTTATATGGTCTTGGTTACACCTAAGGTATTCAGGTCTTTTAATATCGGAGATGTAATCAATTTTGAGGATTCAGGTATATTCTTGCTGTATTCGATTTACTAGTTAAATGAATACCAAATGTACCATACAATATTTCTTTATTAGAGAACTTTTAAAAAAAGTTGGCTACTTAGTAATGAAGTTAGAGTCGAAATACTTGTAGGGTCTTCTTAAAAATCATCTTAAATATCACTGGGGTAAGATTTTCTTTTATAAATCATAAAATAGTTTTTTTACTTACTGGCAATAGTTGTTTATTTGTTTGTGCATACGAAGTTAATCCATTCCCCAATTAAATTCAATTTAATTTTGTATGTTCATATGTACATATGTACATACATATGTATATAATTATATATATATAAATAAATAAATTTTGAACATACAGTCGATGGCATATTTATTAAACAGGTTTTAATACACAAACATATACTAAAGAAAAGTTATTATTACATCTAATGGAAGTTATATCTCTATGCTTGTAATGTAATACCTGCTATTTAAATTTCAATGTTTTGTGTTATAATTGCTATAGAGGAAAAATATGATTTTTTGATTATTAAGTATCAATTTTCAGTAAAATAAATATCTATATAATTATACTTACGATTAAAAGAATAAATAAAATATACGATTGAATATTATTTTTTTATGTAATTGGTAAGCAAAAATTATTCTCTGTGTAGTTAAACAATTGTCTAGTTTCATTCTGAATTCGGTTCTCAGTGCAACTGGGCAGGGTTTGGGCTGGTGTAGCGTGGCAGTTCGATGTCCCAGCGGACTCGGGTGACGTGTGCCGGGCGACGTGCAAAAACGAGCAGAAAAATTGAATTATGCGCTTGCGGTGCTTCCTTTGGTCCCTCTGTCCTCTGCCCTCATCCTGGCAGATCCTGCCCAGCCCCGAAGCCAAAGTCCCACCCCTTCCAGCACTCGTTTTGGGCAATCGACAAATATTTTGTTATTTGCACATAAACATATTTATCGAGTTTGGGTTTGGTTTTCCTTCGGCCTGCTTCGAGTGCCAGCGGAAAGGGGTTGTTGGCGGGGGGGCTAGGGCTGCACCCACGGGTGTTTTGTTTCACCCGTTCGCCTGTCAAAAATTGTGTAAATATGTTTATCATTTCCACTTGCCCACGGCCTCGGTGCACTTAGCGCTGAGCAAACAGCCGACCCAAAAGAACTCGTCCTCCGCCCTCGTCCCATTCCCGGCGCACTTGCCGCTCAACCGCCGTGCCGGCCGCGTGTCCTTCGTTAGCAGTCCTTGTGTGGCTTTCCTATTAACGGGCCTACAAGCCCGAACCACCCCATAAGCCCACTCCAAGCCAGTCTAAGCGTATCCGTTTTTGGTTTGTTGTTTCCTTCCTTACTTCCTTCCTCTGAATCCGGCGGGGGTTCGGCAATTGTTGCCTGTAGCTTATGTAATTTGTCATAATGTCAACAGGCGCAGATCACGCAGTAAGAGCAAACACTTCACTTCATTCGAGAACTGATTGTCCATTGAAATGACTGAAGAAAGTTAGTGTGTCCACTCGAGTCCAAAAAAGTGATTAAATAGATGACTTTTGCCAAGTCCAAAATTCTCTGTGAAGATTCCCTAAATATTTACTTTAGCAAATTTTCAAAAATACTATAATTCGATTAATTTTCAACTAAATAAAAGGTTTTTATTTTCTTAATTGTACTTAATTGTAGAGAACCTCAGCTATGGGATAATTATAAGCTATAGAATGGGGTTCTTGCATTATATATCTACACAATAATTTATATACAGTCCGTAGTTGCTTATAATATTTCTTGGGTGTATATGTAGATCGTATTTTATATAGTTTTAGTGCATTATCCTTGGCGGTTTCGAACAATAATTTGGATCTACGCTTTTAAAGATAAAGATTATTGTGTAAAAATAATTATTTGGTATAATTTGAGTCTTCTAAGATTTGTTAAAAGGTTACGGAGAAAGAAATGTCTTTACCAAATACATATAATTGGTTTTCCTTTAAAGAGTGGTTATAAGTAGTGAAGTCTTTATTTTCAAATATTTTGGTTTGTCTTTACATTTCTTCGTCCAACATAATTTACCTTTTTAAAAGCAAAAGAGAATGGGATTCGAAAATATCGATATAAGATTAGGAATAAAGTAAAACTATCGCATTTAAACAGAACCACTTTTATTTTTGCAACAAAATAAGACATGTCAATACTTTTCTGATCGTTTGTGGTTCCCTTTTATACTTCAGCTTTAAAATCGAACTATAAAACCTGGACAATTATACAAGTTTAATTGAAACATATGTATGTTGATCAAGGCTTAAATTTATTGAAAAGGAGAAAACATTCGTTGTTTCAATAATACTCCTGTATTACTTGTAACTTTAAGTTGGTTAAAAATTAATTGCTTAAGATGAGGGTTTTTATCGGTAAAACTTGAAGTGGCTTATTACCAAGTCTTTCAAAGTCGAGAACGATTTTCCAATGACATCTTCCCCATCCGGTAGTTGCAATGTGGTCACTGATAATTTTGAAAATCCTTTAAACTGACTACATGAAGTTATAGGCGATTATATAGATGGCTTCATTATTTCCTCGTCCCATATGAAACAATTCGTTGGTCAGCAATTGCTGCAAGTCCCGGCGAACGGACTGGACCTCCTCTCCCGATGAAGAAGGGTTAATTCCCACATGAATCTCGCGCAGAATATTTGAGGGCGGAGGTCCGTAATTTCTCTGAATGCTGGAACCGCTTTGGGTTAGGCGTTCGTATCCAAAGACGGTCTGGTAAGTGCTCTCGGTGGTGTATCCAGAAGTCTGTGACTCCGATGTCGATAGATGGGCACTGCCAATGGTTTCAATGGATCTTGTTGTTGAATCCCTTGCCGCCACAGTCACTGGCGATAAGGTCTCCCTTGGCTGTCCATAGATATTCTGCATTGGGTCTCTGGGTACATTTGTACTTTCTTCGGAGCTGGAGCGAATCGATCTGGAAAGCTTCGTTCTTTTGGCTTCCGAGCTGGTTTCGGATTGCGAACTATTTTTTCTCTTCCGTAGTCTTTTTTTGCGAATTGGATCAGGGGTTTTGTCGGGATTACCCTTTCCGTCTGAAGGCGCTGCTTCCATGCTGGAAGACGGACTAGTCCAGGTCGAGGTCGTAGAGATTAGAGAGTGTTATTTCCGAATCCGACTTCAAATCGAATTCAGTTCTGGTTCCAGTTTCGTCGGTGAAATCGGTTTGTGTAGAGGAATTGAAAGTTCGAAAGATTTTGGCCAGATCACGTCGGAAGGCGTTATAGGCTACCAGGTTGATATCTGACATCTGAGCGAAAGCAATTAGGTTTGAAATGTAAGGCTAGCCTTTTTTAATTTTGAGTTTACCTTAAAATTTTGTTGGTTTTGAAAGTCAGTCCGAAATAAGTTGCCGCCCTACTTGATAGGGGTTTATGGTTTATTTATACAAATGAAAATGAAGACACTGACATTATTGGGAAGGCTACTGGGATTAAAACTAGTATACAAATATATACTATAAAAAATATTCGTAATACGACCCAACATATGTATAATAAAATTAGATACTGGTTTCGTAATCAATTATTTATGTAATGCCTTCCAAACCATGTCTAGTTTTTATGCCGCCTTTCTCAAGAAACTTCTTTAGTATGCTTTTTTCAGGACTTTCAGAACGAGAACTCCCGTTGAGCATTTATGTCGTATTCACATTCTGGAAGAGTGAGTCCCGCCATCCTCTTTGGCTCTAAGGCCCAGGCTCAGTCTCAGGCCCAGAGAAGGGCTTCTCCTCTGGGGACATCAATATCTTATGCCTTTTCGGTGACCCCAATACCATTGGAGTCCGCTGTCTGTTGAGCACGCTTTCAGCATTTTTCATTGCTTGCAAAAAAAAAAGGAGAGAACAAAGTCCTGAAGGGAAGGTAAAATTGTGGGCCTAAGCCCCCGCGCGCAGGTCTGGCAAACAAAAGCTGGTCCAGAGCCAAGTTGAGAAAAATCAGTTGATTCTGTTATTTTTCCCGGGTTATTGTTGGCTGTTTCCCTTCCTTTCGCGGCGTTCACATAAATCATTTTTTCGCCATTTTTCCGGATTCTGAGTGAAAATGTGGGGTTGGGCCTTGTACATTTTCTCCTCTCTTCCTCCTGAATATTTGATGGCATTCTGGGTCTGCGCTTAGCATCGACGACAGCTTTTTGACTAGCCAACTGCCGGCTGGCAGGTAAGCCAAGCGACCACCTCACCAACCCAGTCACCCAGCCACCCAGCCACCCAGCCACCCACTTTACCTACAGAGCAACCCCCAACATTTCCACAGCTTGTTCTTTATTTTTACTTCGGTGTGTGTGTGTTTTTTTGGCTACGCTTGCTGCTCCCCTTGGAGGGCTTTTTTTATCGGGGGGGTTGAAGGCGAATGTTCAAGTTATGTTAAGTAAATAATGGGGCGTTCATATGACGCTGGAAATGTGTGGGCGTGGGTTTCTTTTTGTTTCCTTTCCTTTCCACTCTCCTGGGGGGATGTACACAACAGCCATACTTATGTGTGTTTTTGCAGTCAACTGTTTACTTTTATATTTCTTCCCTGCTTAATAAAATAAAATAGGAATTCCACTTGGTAAAAAATAAACAGCACGGAAATGGTCGGGGATGTCAGCTGAGAATAGGATAGACATCTCTGGGGCTACAGTGACTTTAATTGAACGCCAGAAATTAAGTTTAGAGACTTTGTTGGTTGGATACAAATTTAAAATAGTAAACTAAATTTAAGGGATTAAGTAAAAGGGCCATTAAATTGGTTTTTTGTGCTGAAGTTTTGAGATCTGAATGTACTTGTGGCTGTGACGTCACAATGTTCAACTCGGAGGGGTAAACATAGAGTTACTAAGGGAAAGGGTCAGAATTAGGCAGTTATTCCCTCTTTAAAAACATGAAGATGACATTTTAAAACGCATTTAGTAAACGTTATAGCACGAAAAAAGCGAAAGAAACAAATAAATTCGTCTAAAAATTAATCGATTGTTCATATAGCAGCTTAATATTATAGTCATCCGATTTTGATACGATGAAAAACATTATTTTTAAATCGTAAACAAAGGGTAAGTACCTCAGATTATATGCGAATATATTAAAAACAAGTAAGAAAAGCTAACTTCAGGCGGAGCCGAAGTTTATATACCCTTGCAGATAAT
>JAEIIU010047775.1:124301-201188 GCA_018874675.1 Drosophila baimaii | reverse complement strand
CAGTCCCAATCACAAAATCAAGTTGTGAATAGTTTAGCTCAATCAAACAACGCTCAATCTCAGGCACAGTCCCAATCACAAAATCGAATTACTGAGAATTCGCGACAATCAAACAACGCTCAGTCCCAATCACAACATCTAACTGTGAACAGTTCAGTACAATCAAACAAAGCTCTGACTCAGTCAGGATCACGAAATCAAACTTGGATAAGTTCATCAGAGTCATTCAAAGCTGTCGTTAAGCTGGAGTATAAGAAGACATTCTTTACGTTATCGGACATCGAAACTGACTCCAGGCTTGGAACGGTATGTAATAAACTTTCATAAAAGATATATATTTCCAATCAATTAATAGAGAACTGATGAAGTGTACTTCAGTTGCCTGATGGTTTCTCTAGCCCTGTAGCTCTCTGCTTGGGCATCCAGCTACTGACGCCATGGTTATTATGAACTAATTTTTTTTTCACATTTTAATGTTTTGTTTAATGGAAAAACCGGCAGCTGGAATTGGTCCGGAAGTACGGCTACCCATCAGAGACCCACTACGCTTATACCCAAGACGGCTACAAGCTCAGTCTGCACCGTATTCCACGACCCGGAGCTCCGCCCGTACTGCTCGTCCATGGCTTAATGTCCAGCTCGGTCTCTTGGGTGCAGTTCGGTCCGTCGAATGGCCTAGCCTACATCCTGTACCGGAAGGGTTATGACGTTTGGATGCTCAACACCAGGGGAAACATCTACTCCCGGGAGCACAGGCAGGCGCACCTGAAGTCGCGGAAGTACTGGGACTTCTCCTTCCACGAGATCGGCTACTTCGATTTGCCAGCTTCAATCGATCTGATCCTGCAGGCCACGAAACAGCCAACGGTCCACTACATCGGGCATTCGCAGGGATCTACCGTTTTCTTCGTTATGTGCAGTGAGAGGCCTGAGTACGCCTCCAAAGTGCACCTCATGCAGGCCCTTGCGCCGACGGTCTATTTGAAGGGGAACCGCAGTCCAGTGCTCAAGTTCCTGGGAATGTTCAAGGGCAAGTTTACGGTGAGTACGACCATGCCGCTTAGAGGCCTAGGAAGAAGGCCTCACATTCTATAAAAACTCCGACATATTTTCAACACAGATGCTCCTAAACCTGCTGGGCGGCTACGAGATCTCGTCCCACACGAAGCTCATCCAGCAATTCCGGGAACACATTTGCTCCACCTCGGAGCTGGCCAGTCGCATCTGCGCCATCTTCGACTTCGTTCTCTGCGGCTTCGACTGGAAGAGCTTCAATCAGGTAGGTCTGCGGGCTCTGGGCAGCTTTGAATTGCCTCTAAGCGGACTTCTTTCCAGACCCTCACCCCAATCGTAGCGGCTCACGCCTCGCAGGGCGCCTCCACCAAGCAGATCTACCACTACGCCCAGATGCAGGGAGGGCGCAAGTTCCAGCACTTTGACCATGGTCCGTTGCTGAATCGCCTCCGCTACCATAGCTACGTGCCGCCCCTGTACAATCTATCGAATGCGCTTTCCAAGGTGGTGCTTCACCACAGCGGCGGCGACTGGCTGGGATCCGACTCTGATGTTCGCTATCTAGGTAAACGCCTGCCGAACCTCATCGAGAGCAGGAGGGTAAGATACGATAAATTCGCTCATTTCGACTTCACGATCTCGAAGGATGTACGTTCGCTGGTCTATGACAGTGTTCTCGGACACTTGAAGGCACAAGGTTATCCATTAAATTAGGGTTTCACTTGTATCACTAAAAGGATTAACCTAATAAATAAAATATATGTACATATATATCTTTCAACTGTAAATACTTTTAGTACTTTCGTGAAAAAAATAGAAAGAAAACGAGAAACCACTCGGCTTCCACTCACTGATAATGAAGGTCCCTCTGGGGATCTACAATTTAGTGTCCCTTCCCATCAGCATCACTCACCGAGAGACACAGAGACAAGAGAAATCAATGCTCACGAGCTGCGCCAAAAATTTGCATATCCCTGGCCCCGAAGCGCTTCCATAAATTTCACATCCTGAACGCATATTTACACGCCGCGAGGCCAAGTTTCCAAATTAAGTTTGCAATCGAAATGAGGCGAAAGGAAGCCGGGACCAAGGCCTTAAATTGCTCACGTGTGTGACACATTTCTTTCTTTCGCCGGAGCGGAGCGGAGGAGCAGTCACGACAATGGCGAACAAGCGGAAGCGGAAACGCGAAATGTGAAAAATGCGCAGAGCCAACGAAACGGGGAAACGGGTAGGTGGAACGTGTCGCTTAACAGCTCCACGTACGAAGCCCGCGAGGCACACGCCACCCACAGCCTCCTCACGGCAGTTGGCATCACAGCCATATTCAAGCCAAATTGGAAGATGGAAAAAACAAAAACCGTTTTGGCTATTTTTGGACACTATTTTGGACTACTTTTCCTCAAGGAACAAATGGTAGTTAAGGGGTTATGACACTGCTAACATAGAAGTACATCAATCAATGGCCGCGACTTCATACAATTTTCCGCAAGTTTTCAACTGAAAATTCTTCTGAAAGTAATGTCTGTTTTTTCCATTGATAAGATTATGTTTTTAAGGAAGTGTAAGTTTGAGCGTTCTCTCTGTACAAAAAAAAAATAAATACCAAGACAGTTTTAAATCAATAAAAGCAAATTCTTAGGTAATATATATTTTAACATATAATTTGTTTGGTTGTAGCTATTCCTTTCAGTACTATTTTATGACAATATTATACATACATGTAGTTGTTGCCAGCACTGCTTCCACTCGCATGGTAGGCCCTTCTGGACGGAGAACGGATTCCGATTCCCCCGTCGCGAGCCGTGAGCCCAGCGTACGTGTGTTATTTAATGCTTATCTTTATCCTTTTCCCATTAGTGTTATTGATGTTGGCAGCGGCGGGGCTCGTTGTCAACCTGCTCTCAAAAACTCCCCACAGGTGCGGCCTCTCTCCGCCCACCGATAAACTTGGCCTCCGGCTAAGCGCTGACAATTGATGCCAAGGATACTCCAGCCAAATCACGCGCTAAACATTATTTTAATGTCCCCAGGCAGTCACATATGGATGTACACATACATATATTCCCTGCCCCCCTTTGCCCTTTTGTTTCCTGTTTCGCAGGGAATGTTTAAAGCCCTGCCAACTTGATTCTGGGTTCTCGTTTCTCGGAATTTGCGTGTGCGTCAAGAGGACCCTTGGGAAGCGCCTGGCACTCTGCTCCCTGATTCTGATTCTCGTATCCCACGCATGGAGCCGGGTCGCGTCCTTGAAGGATTTGGGCCTGAAATTGAATGAGAATGCTGGTTAAGTACGGAGCAGATAGCTTGACAACAAATCGAAGCCGGAGAGCTGTACTTGTACGAAAAGCTATGGGCCAGCTTTAAAACGACAAAGGAATGAAATGAATTTCTTTTTATTTAGATGCAAACAATACGCCATTATATTGCTTAACTTAGAGTGAAGAAATATATGTAGACTCACAGGCTTATATAACGCAAAGCTACAACTTTTCAACACTGACACTGACGAAAGGGCAAATGCAGCCCTGTCTCGCACCAAAGTGAGAAAACTCGGCCAGCTCTGGAAACTCAATCAACAAAAAACAGGCGTCCGGCAGCAATTTCGTTCTGTTATGTAGTTTTCGACCGGTGAATAAACCTTTCACACATTTTCAACACCAATCCCAACAAATTCAAATGTTTCGCCAACATTTCGTATTAAAATAGAAGCACAAAACAACTAAGAAGCGGTCGAGGAATTTCGCGAGGCCCCCCAAGTGTATTGAGAACCCTTTCCGACAGCACCCTACTTCTCTATTTTGTATGAAAAGCGACCCAAGTCCAAGTAGCAAGGACACCGAGTGAAAACTATAATCAGAGGCCATCGAAGGCGGACCAGATGCGCCAGCCAAGACCACCGCTCCACAGTCCAGCCGAGTCCGCAAACTAGAGTCCCACCCCGGAATCAGCCAGCTGTCCGTGACAGCCAAGAAGAAGCCACGGAACCCGAGCCAGGAATCCAGATGTTGTGGTCCCAGAAATATATGATGCGACCGCAGCGACGTGCGCCGGTAGTGCACGAGCAAATCGCGGTGCAGTCCGCCCGGTGCATCATGCGCGTGGCCTCCGCCCTGCCACAGCCGCCCTCCTGCTTGCAATCCGGCCATGTGCCCGTTCTGGTGGAGCTGCGCCGCACAGACGAGGCGACCGTCCACCGCTATCAGGTGAACGTACCGTACCAGGGCTGGCCGCTGAAGGGGGATCCGTTGTCGGGCGCCGACACCGATCTCCAGGTGCTGATGCTTTCCGAATCGATGGACACGCAGGTCGCAAGGCTGCCGGATATACCGCCCTGCCCCATGCACGGCCCATCTGGCTTGGACTCGACTCTGGGATCCGGTGCCGAGCCCTTGGTAATGAGCCAGTCCTTCGTTCACGTGGTCCACAAAGAGAACTTTTCGCCCGCCCCATGTAACATATCCACGTGCAGTGCCCCGGCGGTGACCGGCAAGGTCGATAGCCTCATTCAGGAGCACTTTAGGGCCACCCTTAACAACGAACAGTCTAGTCCGCTGGGCTACTCCAACAACAGACTGCCGGAAGATCCGAAAGCTGGTACAGCGTCAGCTTCAACATCTACTCCTGCTTCCTCTCCAATGTCTTTGTCACCGCGGCGTCCCATGGATGTGACACCGCAGCCCGGCCACTGCCCACAACTGCTCCGCCTGGACAAGAACGACGAGTACGTGGCCTTCAAGGAGCGGCGGCCTATCAACGGTTTCCGGCCGGGAACGGGAAGAGGTCCGAGCCAGCGGACTCGACCCCCCGAACTGTGCCTAGACAGAAATGGGGAGTATGTGCCAAACCAGCAGTTCCAGCGTCCTCTGAACGGCTACAGGCCAGGCAGTCACTTCATGGAGCAGCAGCCATCGCCGGTCCGCCTTCCCAACGGGCTCAATGGCCTTCATGGCCTGAATGGCCTCAATGGCCTTAAAGGCCAGAATGGCTTTAAGGGTCTCAATGGCCTTAAGGATCTTAACGGCTTCAGGACTGGATACAACGGGTACAAGACCTCCTATACCGACCAGGACAAAGTGATGCGTCAGCGCGTCCAAGAATACAACGAGAGCTGGCCGGGTCAGATGCTGCGCCGAAGCGAGATGAGCGGGCCAGGCATGCGCCGGAGCGAGATGAGCGGTACTGGCATGCACCGGAGCGAGGTGAGCGGGCCGGGCATGCGCCGCAGCGAGATGAGCGGGACGGGCATGCGCCGAAGTGAGATGATTGGTACTGGCATGAGGCGAAGTGAGATGAGCGGGACGGGCATGCGCCGAAGCGAAATGATCGAGACGGGCATGCGCCGGAGCGATATCTGCGGGCCGGGCATGTGCCGGAGCGAGATGAGCGGGCCGGGCATGCGCCGGAGTGAGATGAGTGTGCCGGTCAGGCGCCGGAGCGAGATGAGCGGTACTGACATGCGTCGAAACGAGATGAGCGGTACTGACATGCGTCGAAGCGAGATGAGCGGGCCGAGCATGCGCGGAAGCGAAATGAGCGCGACAGGCATGCGCCGCAAGGAGCCCATGGAGCGACTGAGGGTGCTAATGCCGATGGAGCCATCGGTGCCCCTGGATAAGCCGCCTCAGCCGAGTGTCACAGGTGAGATGGGGCTCTGAATCAGCCGCTGCTAGAAGGTCACAATGGTGGTCGATCCTAGACTTAAAAATTAGGGTAACATGTAGCTACTTTTAAACATGGCATAGCTTTTGGAATTATATATTTAGTGAACAATTTATTAACTAAAATAATACATATTAATCAGGAGTTTTTCAGGTTTTTAAAATATTAATTTAAATTTAACTTGTAAAGATTCTGAAGGAGCAATCATTTGATGTATTCAAGGTCCCTTTTTCTATGTTGATATCCGCGTAATTCCGCTGTTTATTTTTCAGATGTGGTGGTGTCGTCGGAGGCACTGCCGCAGCCCCACAATTACCGGGAGCAGCAGAATTTCTTCCGCTGGAACTACTGCACTCTGTGCCACACGGCCATGCGGACGGTGCGCAACTCCGTGGACCACTATACGTCGCGGGCCCACGATCGGCGGGTCAGCACCTACCTGGGACGCCTGAGCTTTGACCGGAATCTGGGCATGGACACGCCCGTGGTCGAGACGCTGGCCCTGCCGGAGCAAGTGCTCCGCTATTTACGCAAAGATCGCCCCTCGGACCTGTACTGCCACCTGTGCGACCTGCGTCTGACCTCGAAAATTCACGCCGAACAGCACTTCTTTGGACGCCGGCACCGCCAGATAGAGCGCCAGCTGGCCGAGCAGAACGCACCTCCCAGCCCCATCAAGAGCCGCTGGATGCGCAAGGACACCAAGCTGCTGATGTGCGAACTATGCGACGTGTCCATCACCTCGGAGTCCCAGATGGCCATGCACACCTCGGGCGCTCGCCACCGGAAGCTCGCCTACACGGCACGTGCTCGCAGTGTCTATGGCCTGTGTCCGGCCCCCGTCGACGGTAGCCACATGTACGAGATCCACAACAACGGCAGCCTGGCGCCGATGCGTCCGCAGAGCGTGATCCAAAAGCCCAGCGCCATCAAGTTTCATCCGTGGGGCGATCCCAGTGCCGCCTTCTATTGCGAGGCCTGCCACGTGACGCTGAACCACCTGAAGTCCGTGAAGCAGCACGAGAGCGGGCGCATGCACCAGCGCAACCTGCTGCGTCTGCCCCCGTAGTGACCGGGACCTGGTCGAGGGAGACCAGAGAGAATGAGAGAGAGAGAAAGGGGCTAGAGTGCAGTTCGAGTTAGCCACCACAGTCCGGATCGATGCAGTCGGTCCGCGTTGCAGTGCTGCGTGTTGATTGCAATTTATTTTTGATCTATCTAGCTTTTTTTTATATGTTTTATAAAAGTAGTAAATAAATATGTCTCTGAAATAACAAAATGAAAGAGTAAAAACTAATTATATACTAATAAGAAAATTGTATTGCACTGTTGGCATATTATATTTATATTCAATTAAGTCATTTTGTCCCAGAAAATATAGTTTGGATTTTAATAAGTGGCAAGATATATTAATGTTCTTGAAATCATCTTATAAATATTTTAATATAATATTTGATGAGGTGAAGGCTTTATTTTTATATGAAGAAAAATCAAATTATATTTAATTTTATGACTATAACTTTTAGAATGTAAACTTAATCTTAATTTAATTTATTTAAAGCAAGTAAGTTATATTTCGTTAATCAAAAGATAGCTTTAATTACACTCCTGAAAAGGCAATGATTACTCTGTTAATATTATCAATCAAGTATAGAATAAATTTTAGACAATAGAAGTAATAAATATCCTCATTTTGTATACACTTGCAGCTGTCTAAAAGTACTTATTCTTCAATTTAAAAAATTATTATAATATGTCGCTTACTAGCAGAAGGTTACACACCTTATGTTGCACACTTTATGTTGCATACTTTTGGGGCTAATGGCTGAATGCACCCAAGCACCAGCAACATGTTGCTGCAACAAACTATGATGCCAGCGAATCAGAAGTCCACATTTCCGGGTGGGGGAGGAACTATCAACACTTCCGGGCTTAATTAATGATGCGATTCTCTCGCCGCCACTGTCTGGAATCCCTGCTTTTAATTGCTCGCCTGCTTATGCATCGGCACGCTCTCCTCTGGCCGCCAGACGAAAGTGGCATAAAATCTGATGCCACTGATGCCACTGATGCAGACGACAATGGTGGCCGTAAAAAGGAGTTATATCGCCCGGCAAATATCGCAGAGAGTGCGCCGGCGGGAGTCTAGACAAAACATGGCGCTAAATAAATAAATAGCAGCTAAAAAACCAACACCTACCGCCGCCGACATTGACAGCCAACTTCGGGGGGAAAGAATATTTATGGGCAAATTTTTTTTTCGCTCAACTTTGTTACTTTGTTTGGGTTTGTCGGGTGCAAGGTCAATACCGTGATCACACATCCTGGCAACCGGCTACGGATATCTCCTACCCATTGGGCCTGGCCTGGTCTGGTCTGGTCTGGTCTGGCCTGGTCGCCGGTTTGCCGGCAGACAGCAGAAGCTTCAAACATGTTTTCGCATAAATTAAACTTCTTATCTGACTGTAAAACATTTGACGCCATTTCTGGTATTGTTGCTGTCGCATTTTCCACGGTTTTGCACTGCGGAAATGTGCATATAAGCACAAAGAGGGCAAATGGCGCAAAATACAAATAAATATTGGCGGGAAATTGACATTTTTATCGATGATATAGTTAATGATATAGCCATTGTCCGAATGGCTTCGGTCCGCGTATATCTGGCTCGATGACAGTCATGCATTTAACTTGGACAGATGAACTGCAGCTGCATAATAATGCATTTTAAAGTGTTTCGATCAAGGGAAAACTATTCTAGGCATAGATGCACATTTACCTATAGGGCATTTCTGAGCCCAAATCGTATCTCACCTGGCAGCAGTGATGCTCATTTAAGCAGAAAGCACTATTGGGACAAATTCGCACCTTAATAGCGTTGAACATCCGGGTTTTTCACAACCTATTATCAAGCTAATGTAGAAAAAAATATTACAACCTAAGATACTACATTCTTCACTTGATAAATATTTAATACCAATTTCATTTCAATTATTGGAATTTCATTGAAAGTAAGTTAATGAAATTAAATATACTTATTTTGCTCTTTTCCATGATGTGTGCACAGAGAGAGGGTTGCCTCTTAATGGTCCTTTCATATCGCTTTTTATAATGCAGCATCTACACTTTTTTCCATGTCGCTGTTTATGTTTTTTGCACATATTTATATTAGCTGCACTCCAGACCCTCTGAAAATTGAGTTCGTGTACAACTGTGTAAACAAATTAATTATGCAACATTGTGGCTGAACAAACTGAGCCAGCCACCACCCCCCCACACAGTCTCTGCTCGCTCAATAAAATATCCTTTCAACATATTTCAGCATAAACATTCGCCATTTCCTGCCACTCGCACTCACATCCTCCCCCCCCCCCACACCCCTGGGCCTGCCTGCCGCAAAATGGTCGCTTCAATCGCTCAGGCATAAGGAAATTTATGCGTGGCGAAGCCAAAACCAAAACCGAAACCAAAACACATTCTCCAGGGCAAACTCTCGACTCTCTGGCGACTAATTTGCATTCGTATAGCCCCCAGATACAGTGCAGTGCAGGGGTACCACGCAAAGATACGGGATACACAGGTCGAGATACAAATGCAGACTGCATCTGTGCAATTAACATAATTTCGGCAAAACGCTCACTTGGA
The DNA here is from genome assembly GCA_018874675.1 of Drosophila baimaii. NCBI lineage: Eukaryota > Metazoa > Arthropoda > Insecta > Diptera > Drosophilidae > Drosophila > Drosophila baimaii. The sequence continues at coordinate 191,870 of JAEIIU010047775.1, read as the reverse complement.
CAAAATGCAGGGGGTAATTTAACTTATTTGCATTTTAAATGGTGTGCAAACTCTAATAGATGGAAATTTAATCAAATAAGTATATATATTTTCTGTATCTTTAAAGTATTATTTTTAAGAGTAATTTAAATCTTTCTTTTAAATCGAAACTGTAAAATACTTACTGTTTAAGAAATGTTCTTTCAATATCAAAGCTACCTATTTCGACATTTAAAATAAAAAATTAATTCACTTCAAACCCTTTCTCTTTAAAATCTAATAAAATATCTCATATTTCCCTTAAACAACTTCCGTTGAAAACTTCAAGCATGCTCATTTACAGATCATATAAAATAATGTGCGATGCGATTGCCATATCACGATCTGCCAGTTTCAGATATTTGGCTATAAGTTATGTGATCGTTTACTTGTCACAACCTAATAAACTTTTTTATATGCCACAGTCTTTTCTCTGTCGCTTACTGTCTTTATAGCACTTATTACGGGTCGGTCGATGTTATGTCAAAACTAGACTCACATTTCCTAAAGGGTGTGTTTGGGGATCAGCGCAAAAGGTTCAAAGCGTGTGAAGTGCTTATTGTTTTGCTGTCTCTGCGGAATTATATAAAATGCTTTTAATGTTTTTAATTGTTACGTGTTTTGCGTACACTGTGTGTGTCACAAAAACAAAAAACAATAAAAGAAGAAAAAGAAGCGAGTTTATGACAGAAAGAGGAAAACCGGACTGGCAAAGAACATGGCTTGGAGGCAAAAGCGGAATAAATACATGTAATTATTATTTGTAAATTATTAATTAGGTGCATTGAAACCCAGACTTAATAATTAACATTATAACAAACTCACAAAAATAGCCTCAGGAAATGAAACTCTTGAAGCACTCCACAAATACTAATTTTTTACATTTTTATCACCTTTTCATCACCTCATCAGTGCCTTAAACTCTTCTTTATTTAATAAACTTATATATAATATATCAAAAATGTACCAAGTCACTCAGTTTCGAGGCATATTTTTGTGCCTCGTCATCTGCAACAAGTGCCAGCAAATTGAACAAGACGTTGATTAGAATCCGCATTTCGCGACACAGACATCAACATTAGTAAACAAATCCCCAGAGATTAAGCTCCGTTTTTTCCCCCTTTTTTTTCTTCTTTTTTTTTGTGGGGATGAGATATGTGTCAATCGAATGTGTGGCAGCCAGCGAACAAAAACAAAAACATTTGCAGACTAACCTGCTGGCTGCTGGGAAATTGTTTGTGCTGCGGCATTTCGCTCAAAAATATTGCAAGAAATGTAAACAGGAACAGAGCCTGTTGCCTGTTGGCTGTGTGGCTGTGTGGCTGCTGCCTGGTACCATGACACATTTACCAACATTTCGCGAATGACAAATCTGGCAAGGCATTTGGTCGATACCCACCTGTTGTTGTTGTTGCTGCTGTTGTTGTTGTGGCAGAGTTGGAAAAGCAAACAAACAACGCCGCCGGGGCTCTCTGTCCCGTGTCTCGTGCCGCGTGCCGCGTGCCTCATGTCTCATGGCTCGTTGCTGCCTGCGTTTTTCGCCATCGAAGCTGAAATCAAAAGCTTTGGATTTAAGAAATATTTCGACAAGAAGAGGAAATGCTCTTTAGGCATCTATAATATATATTTCTACCAAACCAAGTAAGCTTTCGGCTTGCCTTTCAAGCAAACATATCAAAACGAAAACAGTTTCCTCAAAAATATCCAGTGGAAAGAAAGTAACAAAATTAAATCAAATTATTTATCGAAAACTACTGCAAAATGGTGCGCAGACGACGACATCGTAGAGGCAAAAGGTCAGCCGAACTGGATCCATTGAGGGAATTCCTTGCACCTTATTTGGTGGATGATCCTGAACTACAGGAATTGCTGCCGGACATCCTCCAAATGCTGCACGAAATTCCCGATGCAGCCTAATATACATATATTTTACTCTTATAAATTGGTAATATATAAGTTATAATTTTGATTTAATTTCCATTGTGCTAACTTGCTGATATTTTCGTGTAGCTTTTCTCGTTTCATAGAGTACACACTCAAAACGACTTTCGTTGTCGCCATTAGCAGACTTTTCTTGGTTTGGAAAATTTTGTGCAGTTGCCGGCCTGGCTGGAAGATTATATAATAACAGGCCGCCACAGTCGATGCGATGGAGAGAAGCTACCCGGAGTGGGCCGCCGCCGCCACTGCATGTGTCTCTGGGTGCAATCAACCTGAAATTGGAATGCCATGCGATTGGAATTCGTTACCAAATATTGATGACAGTAATAGCCCCAGGCGCATGCCAGTTCGCCAAGTTTTCTGAGCGTTAGGAATCACTTTACATAATCGCCCGGTCCCGGCTTATCGCCCGAGAGAAGCTACCGAAACCGCCAATAAAATCCGCCAAAACTACCACGTTACGCAGACTCCAAGTTGGGCGATAAAAAAAAAAAAAAGTGAAAAACGCCTCTCCAATTGCGACTGGTTGCCGCCGCCGCCGCCGCCGTTGGCCTAATTATAGTTGTTGGCCAAAAGCCGATATGAGCCCCCGTTGGCTGTTTAGACTGGGCTGGATGCTGTTGGCGTGGGCGTGGGCGAGGGTGTGGGCGTGGGCGAGATCCAGGCGCCACAATTAAGATGTGGCTTCAAAGCGCCACCTTTCACGGTAACTGGCTAACTGGCTGGCTGACTGCCTAGCTGGATGCCTGGCTGGCGGTTTCCTCAACCACAATGTTCTCTGATTTAGGCGCAAAACAATGTGTACTCTTATTACTTTCGAGTTAATAAAATAAATGTCTTGTGTGGGTTGCGTGCCAGAAATAGCTTTTCTTGTCTTTAAAATAAATCAAGCCAGCGGGAGGCCACCTTTGAGAACTCATGTTTTAAATGCAGAAGGTGTACAAAGGTTGTAACAGGATAACCTTAAGATCTATTTAATCCCTTAAGGATTTTGCTTATTTTTAAATTAACAAAGTTAAGTTCTTTTGAGATACAAGATCTCAGGCTAGACTTCCTAATACTTGATAGTTATATTTGCTATTTTTCGCTACCCAAGTAGGTCTCACACTTTAACCTTTTCGTTCTGGCATAAAATTCTCTTTAAAATTTTAATGTTTGCAGTAAATTTTAATATTTATGACCGCCAAACCATTAGTTGTTCTAAGGCGTCAAGGTCTTAAAAGGTTTCCTCCTGACTTCTGGGGTCAGCGCAAATCAAGCATAGGTCCCCCGGAAACCATTGGGAACTGGATAAAGAGGAGTCGTTAAAGTGTTAGCTCAACAATTAAGTGTCTCCCCGCCCATTAAACCCAACCCCGGACTCCAGTCAAGTATGGCAATTAAGCACTTCTGCCTGATCCATATAAATACATGCGAAAATACAAGCATGTCTTATGAGCCCTGGTAAGATGATATGCAAATGAGATGGACGGCCGGAAAGTGTGTCAGCCGTAAAGCAAAGACCAACAGAAGCCGCAAAAAATCCTCATGACAAGGTCACAAACAAGGAGAAGCTGAGGAAAACGGGAGAAGTATCTCCAACTTAACCCCTTGCTCCCCGCCCCTCCCCCGAAAGACACTTAAAAACTTACGACTCTTTCAGCAACAATTTTCAGTGTCATGCAGCGATGCGGGATAAACCAAAAAAAAATAAAACAAAAAATTACAACAATTCCGATGCAGCGCAGCAGCCAAACAAATTACAAAAAATACAACATAACTCGCGCCTTGCGACCTTGAGATTGGCGGCATTAACCCTTTACAAAATAGGGGGTATATTTAACCCTTTACAAAATAGGGGGTATATTTAACCAGTTTTGGTTAAAAAACAAAAACTTAAAGATACACTTTTATGGTGAAATATAGGAAAGGAAATAAATATATATAAATAGGATATAGCTTATTTATTGAATTTATTTTGGTAATAAATAATAAAATATATTAAAAAGAAGAAATAGAAAATATAAAAAAGAAGCTTCATAAAGCAAAATAATTAATATTTTTGAATTAATTAATTAATTAATTCTTTTTGAATTACATTTAAATAAACAAAACAGCAGAGCTTCGATTTTAATGGGTTAAGCTGCCACTGCCTGCTGGCATTGCCACGTTTGCCGCACTCTTTTTTGTTGGTATTGGCAACTTTTTCCCCAGCCCAAAAAAAAAACGTACGAAATGTTGTAAGAATCTCAGCGGAGCCAAAGCCAAAAAATAAAAGCCCCAGATAATTGCAGTCGTAACAATCCGAGCGAGATAATAACGAAAAGCACAGCAGCACAACAACAACAACACAATTGCCGATGCCGGACCGGCAGGCAGGCAGGCAGGCAGGCGAAAGAAGTGGATGGCCCTGCCCCTCAGGTGATTGCATGTGGCACGTGTTCATGACATTCCTCCCAGTCCAAGTCCGATGGCCATGCGGCATGGCGACCCAATTGCAATCGCCTTGGGAGTGCAGATCACATACTATGTGATCATTTTTTAATCGTCGACCGATGCCATTCGATTTGTAATTGTGTGAACAAAAAATTACATTACCAGTGTAACTTCTAAAAGAAAATGTAGACAAAAACAATGGTCTTAGTTTGTATATTATTATTAATATATTGTGGGAATCGTAAGCTTAAGATATCTTCTTCATTTCATTCAAGGAATACAATTACCAATTCAAAAGCCTCCAAGAAAAACTGGAAATATCAAAATAAATAAGGTTTACTTGGTACTTTATTTTAGAAATCCGTTTTCCTTAATATTTTCTGCCAAGTCTTGACCTCTTTTTTCTCAAAATATATATAAAATATTCCCCTCGTATCCATAAATCCATAAAGCGAGTAAATATTATTATTTAGGTCTTCTTCAAGGTCAATCTTACCCTCGTTCGTTTCTGCACAGCTTCCTTGCCCGCCAGTGCTAGTGGTTTTTTATTTCCACCAGTTTTTTGCTCACCGTGGATGTGTGGTAAGAATGCATGTAAAAATGGTTATTGAATTTATGATTAATGTCTGTGGGCATTGTTGTCATTGAAGAGACCCGACAAATTGGCCCGGCCAAGGCCAACCAGTGCGGCAAGCAAGAAATCCAAGAAACCCCAAGAGATAAACGGGAAGAGATACCATTGCGGTGGTGGGAACACAAAAAACAAAGCCCAGACAAGGCCCAGCCACAGTGACAACACCGGCAGTCAGCCAGGCAGGCAGGCAAGCAGCAGTGGAATAATCCCAAGATGCAGATAGCCTGAAATGAGATATAAACAAAACAAATGACGGGCAATCACAACAAATCGCGCAATGAGCAAGCCGTATGAGTGATGGGAGGGAGGTGTGCTGCTCCGAAGTGCTGCTCCCGCCTTCAGCCAGGCGCGGCACAAAGCAAAATCGAGTATGTGTGTGTGTGTAATTCCAGCTGCATTTTAATTTGGCCAAAATGCAGACGTAACCCGACGCCAGGCCAAATATTTCAACAGGCGGCGGCGGCGGCGGGCCTCATCTGGATGGGGGCTTCAATTGCAATTACCTTGGCGGCGTCGGCACCGGAGCACGCAAGCGAACAGGGGCTCTCGGGACGTGCCAAGTGCTGCACACCGCCTAACGGCTAAACGGATCGAACCCAGAGACAGGCCGCAGCCAACCCGCGCATCTCGCCCAAGGAAAGCGAAACGAATCGAAACGAAAGACTTAGGCAAAAAACTGGCTCGGCACGCGCCAAGCAGCGGCTCGCTCAAGGGGGGTGGGGCTGTGGGTACAGGTTGCATCGGGGGCGTCGAACATGTCGGCTCGATCAGCTGACTAATCTCGGGCAAGTTGAGCTAGGTCGGTAGGTATTTACACAGGGAGAAAAGTGGTTTACATGGGAGTATTGAATATTAATATTTATTTAACAAGTTCCCAAAGAAACTATATTATTTTTTGTGTACGTAAAAGAAACCTATATAGAAATATCCTTAATATATTATTTAATTAATATTTGGTAACAATAAGTCTGTGCTTTTATTATTTAATTTGTATATTTTACTTTGTATTAAGTATACTTCACCCATTACTTTATTTATAATACTCATATCAGTCTAAATATTATCTGAATTTAATCTCAGATATAAGTGTCGCCTATTATCGCCGTGTAACTTAATTGGCAAGCCAAACAAGTGGCAGATAATCGACCGTTTTATATTTAGAGGAGCAACTTAGCTGTATTAAGTCAGCACTTCGGGAGCTTCAACTATGCGGAGCTCCAGCCATCCCCAAGCACGCGATCCACAGTCGAACAAGTTGGCCCAAACCACCGATCGTGGCTGCAACTCGGGCCTAGCTGAGCTCTCTGGCCCCCGAGACTCGGTCAGTCGAGTGACGAAGCTCCAGCCAGACGGTTGCCCTCGCAGATCATTCGCCGCGAAAGACCCCTCTCTAGACCGAGTGCTACGGCAAAGTGTGTGTCACTCGCCGTGGGAAACAGCCCCATCACGTAGACGTGACCAAAAAGGATACCCCCGTTTGCCATTCCATCAGATCCCAGCCGATCCGAGTGCCAAGACCCGACACGTAACGTGCGACGAGTGTGACGAAAGCGGAGAGAAATAGAGATAGAGCCGAGATAGTGACGACGTAACCGTTACGCCCAAGTGCAGGCCACCGCCGCCGCTGCATTTGCCAATTTGCCCCATTTTGTGTGTCCGACTGAGCGTGAGTCCAGGGGAGTGAGTGTGTGTGTGTGCCGGTGCCAAAAGTGAGTGAGTGTGTGTGTCCCAGTGCTTCGATCTGATTCCCCTACCTATGCGGCCCACCATGGAGGACCGGGGTCGTCTGCTGATGACCCTGCTGCTGCACTGCCTGGTGGCCATGCAAGTGTGCGGCCGGGCAGGTGCCTTCACCCTGCTCTCGCCCTTCAGCTATAGCTCGCTGAGCTTCAAGAACCTTCTCAACTCGGTGCTATTGTCGAGCAATGCCAACCTGGCCGGTGGCGGGCGTAACCTCAAGTCGGATGTCCTTGAAGATGCCTCGCTAATTACGGTGAGTTGGAGGGAAGGGGAGTGCTAGGAAAATATATATACTCAGGGATTTTTATAACAAATAAATAATAAGAGAGTAAGAGGAATTGAAAAGTTACAATATCTGCATATTTTTAAAAATAAATTCTGGAAGCTGACTTAACAACATTTATCCATAACTGAGGCCCTTGTTTATTTATGTTTTCTTCTATAATTTTTCATATATCCACTTGTCCCCCAAGTCGGTCAAATAAATAGCTCCGCTTGACTTCCCCCTTAGCCATGACATAGGTTTTCCTAACAGTTTTTTTTTTTACTTTTCTTTGGTTTTTCGCTTTGTTATTGTTACCGTTTTCTTTGGTTTTTTTCTGGAGGGCACAATCGCATTTAGTTCTGGTATTTATTTTTGTTGAATTCTTGTTTGTGTGTCAAATGAATTTACACTTTTCACTGCGCGGCTTTGGAAAGAAAGTTTCCGTTCTCAGTAGAGTTCGTTGACACGAGAACCATTAGGCGGTGCCGTGATATGAGCCACCTGAGGTGGTGGCCAATGCTTAACTATTGCAGTTGCACTTACCAACTTCCCTTTGTTTGGCAAGCGAGAGGAGAGAGAGAGAGAGAGAGTGGTCGTAACTCGTGAAAATTTCGTTGCCTTTTTATGGCGTTAATCATGTCTAACTTCGGCGAGTGAGTTAACTCGCGTACGTAACGGCTGGATTAATTTCTTAAGCTGAGGCTAATTAAAAGATTTATGAGCTTGCATTGCTGGTGGTGTTAAATAACACTTAAGGTGGTAGGTAGTCCGACTCAGGGCTTTATCTCAGAGCCCCAGAACGATCGAACTGCAATCTTTCGGTGGTTTTTCTGGTAGTCCACGCGCCAGAGAAAACCATACAGGTTTTCGTGTTTATTTGTTTATTGCTTTCAAGCCCCCACTTACGGCCAAACAAAAGCCTGTGGCTTAGCCTTCGATGGCATATGGATCGGATACGAAATAAGCATTTTATGGCAACCAAAGTTGGTCGAAAGCGATCGCTTTTTTAGAATTGATAGCCCCATTCGTTGCGTAGTGACCTTGCGCCCATTTACAACGTGCTGACGTGCCCGGCAATTAGATCAAAAATTTTCATTATGCTCACACACGCGTGTCTGAGGTTTTCCCTGGGTTTCCCCAAGGCCAGAAAATTTGCATTTCACGCCAAGTCTCACCAAAGTTAAATATCCAGTGATCAGAGAAATCAAATAAAGCCGCGGATTACCCAATATTTTGGGGAGAAGTCAACAAGCAGTTGGGGTGAAAATGAGCAGAGCCAATAGACCTCACGGGGGAAGAGAGTTATTAACATGTGAACAAGTACACATTGGCGGCTAATGTGTGTGCCCAGGCCCCGGCGATAACGTAACGTATTTATGCGATTTACGTGATTCGCTGTGTTGCGCAGACCCAGAAACTAATAAAGGGTACAGTAGAGGTGGAGGTACACACAGGTACACTGGCACACAGGCGCCCCTGCCTATTGTCAACTGCTCAAGTGAATCTTATGCAAAGTCACGGCTGGGCTCGGAACGCGTGTCTGCAATGTAACTGTTGCTCTGCTTGTTGCCTGGAATAAAACACCGAAAAACCAACCTCTTCTCTTCGTAATTTCTGCACGTTGCCAAATTGCATAATCGCTGGGCCCGGGGAGATGGCCAGATACGTAGATACAAAGATACTATATCTCGGGGGACACCTTTGATGGCGGTGAACAATAACAAATTGAAATTGTCAACGCTACACAATCATCAACGTGCAATTAGCCTGGCTCCGTCAACGTCCACGTCCACACAGCGCTTGACTGACTTTGAAATATGGGTTAGCAGTCTGAGTTGGCTCTTGGCCACCAGCCCGTCGTCCTCCCTCCGTCGTCCTCCCCCAACCAAAATGTCAACGAGGAAGGCCCGCCGCAGGCATCGTCGCCCGATAATCAGGAAATAACATAGTTGCAGCACTTGGCGCTGGCTGGGCTTTGTTTTTTTCCCCCATTGTTTTTTGCATAAAAAGGTTTCGCTTTTGCCTTAATTTGAATTTAAAGATTTCCGCATTGTTTAAGCTGCCAAAGACTGGCAAATTGATGTCGTTGGGAGTGATTATGGCCAGGTGTTGTAACCAAACTGGCAGAAAAATGGTTAAATTCAGGAACATTGCAATTCTTACATTTCTCTAAAGTATAAACATTTTTTCTCTTAAGAAAGTCTCGGTTTTGTTTAAAAACAAATCAATCATCTGGGCAATTATTCAAATTAAATATTAAATATTTTTTAACGCTTGCCGCTTAATGATATTCTAGCAACCCTAATCGATCAATCTAATTTGCATAATTTTTTCAAGTCTCTGCTCCACTTGATCAGCATCTCAATCGAAGAGTTCAAATGTGATTAACCTCTAAGATTTTAATGCCATTAAAACGATGTCAGTCGGCAGCGGCCCAGAAAATGCAGTCGAAGATGAGCTGACACCGAATGGGGGGAGAGCAGAGAGCAGAGAGCAGGAGAGGAGAGGAGGATGACCGGATGGATGGAGAAAAACCAGTTGGGGTCGCTGCGAACGGCAATCATTATAATGAGAGGAGTGTGATAAAAGCCAAGTCAATATCAAGGTCAGTTACAAAATGAGCGATGGTCTCGAAGTTGGATATATCGACACAGAGCCCCCCATCCATCCGAACGTCGGCTCTTCGGGGGGCTCCTCCAAAAGGTAAATCCGCTGACAAGCTCACCTCAAGTTCGAGTAGCATCAAAAGTGTTTTATGCAAATGATTCGAAAAAAGGCGCGCCGACAAAAAAAAAACACAGCCCCTCCAAGCGTTGACACCAAAAATTTGCATTGAATTTACAAAAGCAAACGAAAACATGGAAGACCATGTCCCAGGCTTCCATGCAACACTGGATGTACAGTAGCTATCGTTTACATTAAATCGGATCGTAAAGTGTAATAAAACTGGCGATGATATGACCCTTTAGTGACATTATTTTGGTGTTAATAGGGATTTTATATCCAGAGCAAAAAGAGATAGTGATATACTTTTTCACAGAATAATAATATATATATATATTAATATATATTTGAAATATAAACAAAAAAATTCCAACGGACACTCGCTGGTAACTAAGGATATTTATATACTCTAAATACTATAGAGTGTCAGCTTCAGATACTGATGAAAAGGCTGGGACTTTTATCTTAAACTTCCATATATTTTTTCTATTAAAAGCCTTGTTTATACAATTAAAAATCTACCACAAATGAGAATAAAATGTCCACAAGTAACCCTGACTACCCTGAGTGTTCTTCCTAGGCAATCCCCACTGTACCGGTAACATTTGCCAATTAGCGTAGACACAAACCGGAGGCAGGCAAACACACGAAAAATTAGTGGGTCATGATGAGCGATATGATAATCGCGCCTCAAGACTATTTTTTTTTATTTTTTTTTTATAGGTGCTAATAAAGTTTTGGCGGCTTTTTCGGCCAAAAAAAACGAACGCATAAGTTCAGTTAGCGAAACAGTAAAAATATGACTAAAGAAACAGAAAGATAAATAAGAGAGAGATACAATCCATTTTCGCATTGGGCCAGGTCGAAAAATCAGTGTAGTCGAACATTTACTTTTTCTACCGGCCTGCCTGTTCCCCCCCGCCCCACCGATCCCATCCCTTTATTTATTTAATTATAGTTTTTCGTACATTTGAGCGCATTGTTTGCCAGCCGGCAATTTATTTGATTTATTCACTGCGCCTCGGCTTTGTATTTAAATTGGCGCTAAAACAAACAATTCAAATATTTGTGCAATATTTGTTGGTCCAACATGTGCTTTTTGTCTTATTATTAGTTTATTCAACAAATGAGTTTATTTAGGTTTTCTACATGATTGCCCCGGAATCGAATAAGACCTTAAAATATGCAATTAAATAAAGAGGCATTATTTAAGGCAACATTCCATTGTTTATTTGCATTTACGAGCGGGAACAGAACAATTAAATACAAATATCTGTGCAATCTGTGTGTGTTTTGCTTAACTATGGTTATTTTTTCTTGTCTCGAGATAAACATTGCTGAATTTTTTATTACTGGCCATTGTGTCCATCCCCGCGAATTTCCAAACTCTTTGAGATTGGCCAACATGGTTGGGGCGGGCGGGAAAATCCAGCTGCCAGCCGCACTTTGTTGCAGTTTGCACGTCTTTGCAACGCCTGCCATTCCAGCCAGCAACAGCTCTGGGCAAATATTGGCCTGGCCGGCTATTAGCCTGGTGTTTCGCAAAAATGTGTGTCAAGCCAAGGAAAACAAAAACTTCACCGAGTAGCATCGCCAGCGGCATCGGCGTCTCCCAGCTGCTCTGTTGCAACTTTTCGGGGCTTGGCCAAGTCACTTTCTGCGCCGGCTTCTTCGCACCTCGTTCGCGCCAGCTCGCTGGCTCATTCATTCTTTTTAAGCAGCAGCGCCGTCGAACAAAGAAATTACGCAAGGCAACGCGAAACGGGCAAGGAAATTGCCAAAAAATAAATACATACATATGGGTAAATAAAAACAAACCAAATTTATGCTCAAACATTTGGCAAAAATCGGCCGAAACCAGAGCAGGAAAAAAGACTTTGCTGCCTTACTTTGCGTACCACTTCCTCGTGTTGTCCAACCAGCCGGCAAAGTCAGTTGGCCAATTGCAGTGTTTGTATTATTTTTGTTTTTTTTTTTTGTTTTTCGGGCCATTCGCTGCCAAGGTTAATTAAAATGCCAGCCAGCAGCTCCCACAGAGAGTCTCTTTGCGGCGTTTGTTTATTTTGTTTGTAACTTTAAGTAATCGCGTGTTTATAACTTAACTTCTGCAATTGTGTTATGAGTTTTTCTTTTTTTGTTGGGCACCCTCTACCCCTTACATAACATAACTTATCAAAAGTATCACGGATTTCGGTTAAAACCTATAAGCAGGAAGAAAAGTATGCTGTCATACGGTGCGTATGCGTGATACGTGACCGGGTTAAACTATGGCAATGTATGTACTTATAAAGGTGGCCGCGTGGACTTTTGCGTCACCTGTAGTTGCCATTAGGCGTCTCTCAAGTAGTTGCCAGCGGTGTCAGTAAAGAAATTCCATTCTATATATATTCTAGAAATATTATTTTATAACCCTCCCTTGAGGCAGGCAGAATAATTCCATTATTCAGTGCCAGTGCCAATCCAGGCACAAGCAATTTGCTCTCATCCACCCTGGACCGCTCAGAGACCGCAACAGCTTGAGTGGCAACTTTATTAACTTGTTGATGCCACAAATTAAAATTCATTAGTTCCAAATGACTGTGGTTAAGGCCAGACAGAATGCCTCCACTGACGAGTGGATTCCCAGGGCTCTTCCACCTGCTCTCCTTTGGCATCTCCCTGCCCGGCATCCCGAACTATGCAAATTGAAGGGGCAAAAACAAAGACCTGCGAGAGCTGCGAGAGCGGGTGGAAAAAAAAAATTATACCTCAACCAAGGCAACTCAATTTCACACTACCATGATTTGCACTTCTAACACCTTTCTCTCCTCTCTCTCTCTCTTCGCTGGATTTCTTTCCGGTTTTTCCCTGCGCCCGTACAGCCCAAATTAATACGCAAATACGGATATCCCTCGGAGACGCATACGGTGGTGACGAAGGATGGCTACATCCTGGAAATGCATCGCATACCCAAGAAGGGAGCCCAGCCAGTGCTGCTGATGCATGGCATCCTGGATACCTCGGCCACGTGGGTGCTGATGGGTCCCAAGTCTGGATTGGGTGAGTGTGGCAGAGAGGCAAACAAAAGAGTTTTCTATAGAATAAAGTATATAATATAAACTGTATTTATTTCTTCCGAACTAATATTCCTCCCATTTCCGCAGGCTACATGCTCTCCGATCTGGGCTATGACGTCTGGATGGGCAACTCGCGTGGCAACCGCTACTCAAAGAACCACACCAGCCTGAACAGTGACTACCAGGAGTTCTGGGACTTTACCTTTCACGAAATGGGCAAATACGACCTGCCCGCAAACATCGACTATATCCTGAGCAAGACCGGCTACGAGCAACTCCACTACATTGGCCACTCGCAGGGCACGGCCATCTTTTGGGTGCTGTGCTCCGAGCAGCCTGCCTACACCCAGAAGATCACCTCGATGCATGCTCTGGCCCCCATTGCCTACATCCATGACATGAAGAGCCCCCTGTTTCGCACCCTTGTGTTGTTCCTCGACTTCCTCACGGTGAGTGCCTGATGGGCATTTTCCATTTCGCAGTTCGCATTTCACATTTTCCATTTCCAATCGCTGTTGCAGGCGGCCACACGAATGCTGCGCATCACGGAATTCATGCCCAACACCAAATTCCTAGTGGACCACAGCCAGGTTGTGTGCCACGACAACGCCATGACGCAGGATGTCTGCTCCAATATCCTGTTTTTGGTTGCCGGCTACAACTCGGAACAGCTGAACAAAGTAAGGGCAAAGGGCACTGGGAAAAGGAATTGGGAAGAAAAGAAATAAGGCTTAGAATTGGAATTTCCTAAGTTTAGTTTATGATTTAGGAGAGAGAATATTTATTTTTATTTTAAATGGTAATAATCGAAACCTTCAAAGTAATGTTAGCTAGAATCCTTTATAGGAAAATGTGTAATCTATTTATACTCTCTGTTTCTGAAAGTATTTCTTCCTCTGTAAAGTATGTCAGCATAGGAAAAGGAGAAAAAGGAGATGTGGAATTGCATTTTCGTTGTGTTTTGGCCACGATTTCGCGTGACTTGCAGGCATGCTGAGAGGCATCGATTTGGGGTTTTGGGAATCCCTGTCCTCGGGCTATCTGTTCGATTGTCTTCATTAAGTTGGCACTTAATTAACCCGCCTCAACTCGCACCCAGTTGAGTTTGCAAAGTTTTAAAATTAAACCGAATTCCAAATACCTTAATTTCCATGCTGTTTGCTTCCATTAACTCAGCTGGCAGAATGCAAATTTACACACACACATGAGCCGTAATGCGGGGCGGCAATTATCGATGACCTGGACGTAATTCCCTGCACACACACACACACACACAGACACACACTATCTTAATACCCGGACCGCCACGATGTTTGCATTAAATAAGCTCAACGCCCTGGCAAAACCTTTGGCCGATAATCGACCGCAAGCTAAACACCCGCAGATTCAAAATTATGGCCCACAAAGTGCGGCGGCTTAAATTACTCGAACCGCATGCATCGCCGACCCCTGACCCGGTATCTGGCATTGAAAGGGTGTCATTATCCATTATGTCAACGGCCGCCAAGAGTGGGCGGGGCATGTCTTCGTGTTGTCCTCGCCGCCGATGTTTGAAATTGGCATAATTAACCGGCCCAAATGCTTGGATGCCCTGGATGCCGGGTGGCCGGGATGCTGGGACAGCCCTGGATGCCAGAGATGGGCGACAACAAGCGACAATGCATGCAAATTAGGCGCGATTCTGTGACCCAACATGGAACTGAACCCGGAGCCCGCACCCACAGCTCCACCTTTGCCTTTATCAGTAATTTAGCTCGATATAGCCATGTCGAGGGGCACACGGAACACGGTTCAGCGTTGTTACATTGTGTCCGGAACAGGTGTAGCAAGCAGAATTGCTGACCATGCACTGGGGGAAATAATTGGCAAAATAAGGGAGAAAATCAGTTAGGAAATCGGGAAAATCTAGGCCAGAATGAAGGTTCCTGTATACCCTTTTTTTGTTATAATTTTAATGATGAATGTAATCATATCTAGACCATGCTCCCCGTGATGCTGAGCCACACACCCTCGGGCGCCTCCATCAAGCAGCTGGAGCATTTTGGCCAGCTGATGAAGTCGGGACACTTCCGGAAGTTCGACCGCGGCTATTTGCGCAATCAGCTGGAATACAACCGGATGACGCCGCCGGATTACGACCTGTCCCGGGTCAAGGTTCCCGTTGCCCTGTATTACTCGGTCAACGATTTGCTGGTCTCCACCACCGGCGTGGATCGACTGGCCCGGGAGCTGCCCAATGTGATCGACAAGTACCTGGTGCCCATGGAGCGATTCAACCACCTGGACTTCCTCTGGGCCATCGACGTGAAGCCGCTGGTCTACAATCGCCTCGTGCGCAATGTACGCCGCGTGGAGAACCACCGGGCCAAGTTAACGGCCAATCTGGCCAGCTACTTGGCCATGCAGCTGCAGCGCCAACATCTTCGCCAGCAGATGATGGAGCAGCAGATGTTGGAGGGCGGTCTGCCGCCCAATGTGCACTTGCCTCACGGCTTGGGCATGGAACTCGTGGGCAGTGCCGCCACCACCACCTTGCCTCCCGCCACACTGCCGCCCACAGCTATGCCCGCAACAACAGAGGAGCCGGATGAGGAGGAGATCCTGACCACGGCCAGCAGCAGCCCAGCAACGGAGGTTCCAACGGAGGCGTGACTCTGACCCAGCCCATTTCGTTCCAATTTCATATGACTGTGATGACATTTTTAACAATTTACCGATCGCAGCATCGCCAGGTCTTCCCGCCGCAGGAGGAGGACCTTCAGGTCAGGTGCAATCACTCAGGCGCAATCCATTTCCATGCATCCAAGTACCATCCTTTCACATCCTTGCACACACAGAGCCGCTTTTTTACCACCAGAATTGTTCGTTCCGTTTTCTGTGCTACTTTTAACACTTTAATTTATGTGTACAAATCTACGAGTAATTTTAACTGTACGTTTATGTTTAATAAAAGAGATATTTTAAGGAAATTTTAAAGGAGTTTTGTTCAATAATCGAGAGGGGTAATCTCTATTTACAATGCATGGATATTTGTAATTTATCTGTTTTATGACAGCTTATGATAAGTCGCCAATCTGGATCACCCGATCACCCAAGTTTCATTAGGGCAGCTCTAAATCTAATAGACTTGCGGACACACAGACATGGCTAGATCGATTCGGTTGCTGATGCTAATCAATAATATATATGGAGTCGGATATATCACCTCCACTTTGTTGCCAAGTTTTTATTTTCTAATTTTATTTAAATTGTAATGCTTTTCTTTTATATGGCAACCTAAAATTACGCATACGACATGTATTCTATAATATATTTTGTAAAAAGTAAGTTTTAAATAAAAAAAAATCTATTCCCTAATACAAAATATAATATTTAAGTCTAAGAAAATATATTAAATTTATTTAACTTCAATTTTAAGATATTTTCCTGTGATTGTACACACATTACTCATACGACATGTATTCTACATTTCGTGTCATTCAGCTAGCAATGCGAAGTATGCAACATATATTTTCCCTCTTATTCCCTTCCGCCCACTTGCATGCTATAACTTTTAACGATTACATCGTTTTCAAATATGAAATTAATTAAAGAGCAAATACAAATTTTCCAGTAGAAAAAACACAGTAGACTCATTCGACCTCAGAAATCGCCGAAAAGCTGTAGGGTCCCGGGAGGGGAGATATATTGAGAGAAATGCTGGAAGCAAGCAGCAAACAGCACCAACGCTTAATTGCGACTTAAAACGCAACTCATTTCGACAGCCAGTGCGCAAAACTTTATCCTGGCCGCAGCAGGAGTCGTGGCCGCAGGACCAAGACCTAGAGTGCACTGAAGAAATTTCTAAAGAAGAATAATATTTATAAAATTATTATGTTAAGCAAGCTAAAGGTGGAAACCTTATTAAATTTTTCTGTAAAATACTTCAAAAGTTTTACAAACATATTTCAAAAGCTTAAATTCAATTTCAGCTTTTTGTTATTAAAAAAAAATATATTTTTATTCGGAATATGCTCACAGATACTGTAATTTACAAATAAAAATAAATTAAATGAATTAAAAATATATTACCATAGCATCCCAATATAAGATTAGGTCAAGCGTTGATTTAAATAATTGTGAAGTCAATATTATGATTCAACTCCATTTATTATTTAATCTTAGCCTTTAATACATTTTTTCTTTAATAAAATATTAATTTTCCCAGTGCCCGATCCGAACCCGGACTGAAAATGTCCTGGAAGAGCCTGCGGACCGCAGTTGTGCACTTGCAGCGACAACTTTAAGCCGGCTTCCCAATGAATTGCCTTCATTTGTCGTCGTTTGGCGTCTGGCAGCCGGAGACCGGAGCCCGTAGACCGTCCGCGGAGGACGGACCAGCAGCAAAAGAAAACGCAGCGTCGGTGACTGTAGGCAAACTTGCAGCGCGCACTGTTGCTGAATAAACAGCCAAACACAAACACAGTGGGTGACAGCCGCAGAATGGGATTAAGGCAGCGGCGGCGGCGGCGGCAGCCAGCATAAAAGTCGCAACTTTCAGGTGATATTACCTCTGTGCGGAATGACTGCTGCCGGCGGTCCGAAGGGAAATGGAAAATGCAGTTCCTGTCGGCGGCTGACTTGTTGTCAACGACTAATGTCGAATTGCTTCCGTTGCGAATAAACAAAACCAAAGGCAGCTAGGAGACTTTAAGAGGACTTATCTTTAGTTTTATAACAACCTTTAGTTTGTGTTAAAAATTTAGATTATATTTAAATGGAATTCATTACAATACTTTCTAGTAAAATAAAATATAAGAGAAGCACTTAAAATAATAATTAAATCTCTGTAAGTGTTAATTCCGCTTCACCATCAAAGCTGTCATTGGTGTTTCCTCCATTGTGACATCAACCATACGCCAGGTTGTCCTTGTTTCATTTGTTTATCCTTGCTGTCGATAGCAAGAAAAAAATAAAGAATACAAAGAAATAACATAACAAAAACACTTGCAGCCACAGATGCAGCAGCACAACTGACACAAATTCAACTTTAATTAAAGTTTCGCCAGAGGATGCGTGGCCAGGAGTGGAGGCAGAGGTGCTTCCTTGCACATTTTCCCACTAAACCAAGCTAGATGGGGGAGCCCACATGTTTACACATTGCTTTTAACTAACTTTGACAGACTCCCAAGAGCCCCTCCCCCAACGCCTCGCCGCTGAGCTGTCATTTTTTGCCGTCGCCACTGGGGCGTCCTTCTGCTCTCTGCTCTGCTCTCCTCTTCATTTGCCTTTATATGTAGTACGAACAAGTGATTTGTTAGAGCCCCGCCCACATTATCCGCCTGCCTTGTGCCTTCTTCTCTCTACCGCCTGTTTCTTCTCCTCGTGTAAACAAGACATTAAGTACAACAAAATAATTAAAGTCAATTAGTGGCTCTTGCCTCGTGCAACTACTACCATTTTCTATCTCTGGCTATCCTCCTCCACGAGCTACGCTCTCTCTGTCTAAGCTCTTAGCCAAGTTGGCTTTTGGCTCTCAGTTGTTGTTGATTTAGTTTTGGCTTATAATGGCATTGTAGGACTCATTCAGTGGCTGTCATTAGCGTCATAGATGCAGGAACACACAGACACACACAAGCAACGCCACATCATAATTTATTAAATCAACTTACTGGCCCTAACTTTTGCACATTTTTGCCTAAGTTAAGAGGGCTTTAATTAATGATACAGGCAAGGATATATTCTATGGCACTCTTTAAATCAGTAATTTATCATTCATTCCATTAGCATTTATTTAAGCCTTTTAACATTTATTTGTGTGGTTAAATATGAGATTTTCCTAAAGCAACATATTAAATAAATTAAATATCATTTATAAGCTAACTTTAAGGCCCAAAAAATATTAAAGATAGATATAAAACGGGACAAAAAAAAAAGAGTGACACTGAAGAGCTTAATTGCATTAACCACTGTCATAACAATGACCAACAATTAAGTGAAGCCTTTTAATTAAGGATTAATAAATGAATACATACGTACTCCCAGCAATCTCTGATATTCCGATTCGTACTCCGATTCGATAATTGAATTCACTGCAAAGGCAAAATGACAATGCCCAGCTTTTCATTTGTATTGTATTTTATTTTGCCATTTATACCGCAATAATTTTTTGTTTTTTTAAATCATTTACAAAAGCCCGCTTCGAAAGGCTTGTTTCTATTGTTTCGTTTGGCGCACAATGGCGACTGCAATGGAAATTTAAAAAAATAAACAGAGTTACAGAGTTTCGAGTTCCTTCAAACTGAATCAAACTGAAGAGCCACTTTTCTTTGGCAGGAGAATGAACTTTTTCCCATTGATTGCAAAATAATGAGCTTAAAACAATGGCAATGGCAGTTCCACCCCCAATTGATTGATTTTGAAGGAACTCTCCCTCTCCTCCTTCTCCCTCCCCCTCTCTGTGCATTACCAATTGAAGTAATTTAGAAATAAACATTAGCATCTCGAGAGGGCCAATGAAGCGGCCGTAATCGTTAAGCAATAAAGTGCCACGCCCTGCCGACAAATTGCTGCCACAGGGCGACACTTCAAAGTCCTCGAGGGGCAAGTCCTTGATGGGGCAAAAATTACATTTGCTTCGGAGCCGAATTTGCATGCGAAATGTTGCCCTAATGATTTTCCGAAGCATTAAAACCAACGGAGCCAAATGTGATGAGAGCTTACTTCACTCGGCATTTAAATTACATTTCTCCCTGACTCTGATTCCCACAGCAGGAGTGGTAGTAGCACTTTAATAATAATGATTTCAAGTCATTTTCCGGCTGCCTCTGCTAATGACTTCTCCTTCGCTGGGCTCAAGCTCTGGCCACAGGGCGTATGATTAATACTTTGTTTACACTTGAAGTAGCCCCGACGCCGTCGAGCAAAATTGAATTCTCAATTCATCACCTTCCCTCCCAGCACCGGCAGCAGCTTTCCAAATTTTGCATAAATATTTCTGCCCAGCCACCCGGCCTCTCCATCATCAGTTTAACAAACTAATTTGCTTGCCAAAAAGACTTTCCTCGAGAGCGTTTTATAAGTCATATTTACGTTGGCCGCCTGCCAAGTGGCCTTTGTGTCCGGCATTTTGACGGCGGCAGGAGCTCCATTTAAGTGAGTGCCAGCCAGCCAGCCAGGAGTAGCAGCCTCTAATGATGTTATTGAAGTTGACTGAAGGTGTCCGAGACGAGAGACTGGCAGGACTCGAGGACTCGCAACAAAAACCAATCATTAGATAAATCATATAGCCAGCGCCACGCCTCCAAGCCAAGTCGGGGTCATTTAATGATTTCACAGCTGAATATTTCCGCTGAACTAGGCAGAAAGCTGATACAGTGGGGCTTCCATAAAATAAACTATGAAATATAGAGAAAGAAAAAGGATAAAGGTTAAACAAAAGTATAGAAAACTCCCTTTAGCCAAGTCCCACTGTGGTTCAATGGAGGCCAGTTCATTGTTATGGCCCATCGTAGTTGTCAGTTGTGGTAGTTATGGTCGTTATTGCCTCTCGCTGGTGGTGATGGCAAAGATGTTAAGATTCCCTGCCACGTCCCAAAGACATTTTGTGTTGAGTTGACAGAAAACTTGTCCTTATGGTCAACCATATTTATGTTGTTGTTCAAGTTTGTCCGCTAAACGAGAGTTGTTTTGTGGTCGCTTTTCTGGCTCGATAAGAACTAATTATGAAAGTTCCCTACGCAATTCGAGTGGCGAATCAATTTGCCAGGGGTCAAAGCAGTTTTGAGGGAATTTATGCGCCTAATAGATTGATATTGCCACCGGAAAGATAAGCGGAATGCGAGGAAATACATTAAAATTTCAAATGAAATTGGTTGGCCAACGACAGAGACAATGCTTCGCTCTGGAATTCCGCCAGTAAAAGCTGACTCATGTTCAAGTGTATAAAAAGCCCCAACATATTGGCTAAGTTTGCTTCTATGGAAAATGTCAAACACTCACAGGCAACAAAAAAAGGTGCTAACAAAATAAACGATTCACAAAGAAATGGTTTAAGGTCATCAACTCGAAGCTTTATTTATTTATGAGAACAATCAAAGCTTTGATTATTATAGTATTTTCCATAAATTCTTTAAAGTCTACCGGAAATAGAACCGGGGATTAACGCTAGTCTGGGCAATAAATTATTAAACTGGAACTAGAACTGGAACTAAGTTTAGTTGAGCGAGTTTAAAGCAAACATACTTGTACAAAGGAGTTAAAGCTTTTATTTTAAATTTAGAAATAATGTTTAAGAAATATATATTACTGGATTTCTTTATTATTGAAGCCAAGTACTTTCTTTGGAAATAAATCAATACCCCTTAAGTTCTGTGGAAAATATTTCCCAGACGAAATCGTACTCCGTACCATGGCAGTTCTCAACTTACCTAATGGGTTTCTGGATAAGTCCCCATCATGTTTATGTTTACAAGAAATCTATCATTTATTTTTAAACAAATAAAAAGCTAACAGACTTCCACTCAATTCCTGCAATCACTCAGCCAGCGCAATCGGACACTCTTTCTGGCCAAGACAATGGGCCATCGAAGTGGTTCTGATCGAATTAAGTTAATGTTTAACAGACTCCGACATGAGAGCGTTGAATAACCGCGAATTATGAGAGGCCATCGAGTTGTAAGCAACTAATTGCCATACCACAAAGCCGGTTTGCCGCTCCGGGCCAAAATGAAACCAAAAGCAAAATCAATATCAGAGGTGAGCACAGGTGAGTGCGAGTGCGAGTGTGACGAGTGCGTTGAAAGTGAAATTGAACTGGAGACGGGGAAGTGCCATTTAAAAGATGTTTCTGGGCCAAGTACGGCGGCGTCTGCCAGCACCTGTACTTCAGCGCCGGCGCCCGAACCCGAAACCGAAGCCGAGGAGCAGCTGGCGGCGCAGCTGAGCCACCGCCGTGGCTCGAACTCGAAATCGAAACCCAAGCCCAAAACCCAGGCAGGGAACAGTTTTGTTTTTTTTTTTTTACTTTTCAAACGCCTTTAAAAGCTTGAGCCGGAGCTGCAAACGGTTTAGTTCCTCGCCGCAAACAAAACTAGTCACAACAAACGTGGAGCGGA
Organism: Drosophila baimaii; assembly: GCA_018874675.1. Classification (NCBI taxonomy): domain Eukaryota; kingdom Metazoa; phylum Arthropoda; class Insecta; order Diptera; family Drosophilidae; genus Drosophila; species Drosophila baimaii. The sequence goes on along the minus strand of JAEIIU010047775.1, from coordinate 169,982 downwards.
AGCCAGGCAGTAGTACCGCCGAGTGAACCAGTTGAGATCCCAGCGACATATCCGCTAAAGGTAGATTTACGCTGGAAAAAAAAACAAGTTTAACTTAAAGTGATTAAAACTATAAAGAAGTGCAAGTGGAAAGGTTATAAATATATTAAATAAAATATAAAAAAAGGAGTATAGTAAAGGAGTAAAAATAATTGAAGATACAACTCTTCTGATCATTGCAATCTTTACTATTTCCATTTAATAACACAAACTGGATAAAAAACTCTTATTATAAAAAATAATTACTTGAAAAGAAAACTCCTTTCCAGGCTTTAATTTAAAAACACTAAAATCTTTAAAGTCTATTGTGAACTTTTCGAAACACAAGTCATTCTGCAGTCATAAAACGTTCAGCAAGATCTCCCAGTGCCACACTCCAAGCTAATATTTGCTAGTTTTCCCCAAAACGAACCAATATCTTGTATTTTATTACCAAGAGTCTTTAAAGAGATCGTTAAAGATATAAATATAAATTTTTTTTATCTGCAGAAATAGAGAGGAAAAAAGAGTGAGAAACTATAGAGAGAGAGAGCTGCCGCCGCCAGAAAGCTTTCCGAGACAGGAGCAAGTTTGTGGTGAGCCAAAGTGAACGTAGCTTTCGGCGAGTGGAAACCACACTCGGTTGATTCATTGCCACCGAGCCACCAAGCCACTGAACCGCCTCGCATTCCGCGAATACCCGAAAAGCCACAAGTCGCCGAAAATGCTGCGCTACAAAGTCGTTCCACTGCTGCTGCTGCTGCTGCTCGCAGTGGCCATAGAACCTCGAGCAGCCCCCACCACCGAGGAGCCTGTGGAGGAGTCCACCTACATGGCCATGCAGGAGGGCACCATAACCGTAGATGTCGATTCGGATGTGATACTGACCACCAGTCCCGAGGGCGAGATCTTCACCGAGGCCAGTCCTTTAGAGCTAACCGAGGAGCCATTGCCCGATTCAGTGATCCAGCAGCTGGAGCGAGAGCGAGCCCAGGAGGAGCGAGCCCGCCATCCCGAGGTTACAGAAGCCGAGACGGAGGCAGAGACTGAAACCGAACCCCCAACAATTACAGAGCAACCCGCGACCAACACCACCACCAAGAGCACCAGAACCTTCAAGTTTGGAGCCACTACCATGCCACCGGGCATCACCACAACCACAACCCTCAGTGCATTCTCAACCCAGAAGCCAGAGATTACGACCACTGATAACTCCAAAATGGAGGACACCACCCAGGAGCTCACGACCGTGAAGAACTACTTTGGACGTCTGGCAGCCAATACGGAGTCAGGTGATCTGGAAATGGCCGAGAACCGTATGGAAACTACCACGAATGGAGCGGTGCAGGAACAGAATCTGGATTTTATTTCAACTCCTGCAGCAGTGGAGATCTCTATGATGATGGCCACAGAGGCCACTTTGGTTGAGGAAAAGGTGCCGTTCCATGGCGAGACAGATGTGGCGGAGTCTGTGCTCACCACCTTGTCGCCGCTCTTCCGGTTCTTCAGTACTTCCCCTGCAGTTCCCGTGGCCACGGAGGCGCAGCCTGAACCAACAACAGTGGTGCCTGCGGCTAAGGAAGACGAAAGCACCATTGTTCCTGTTCTGGAGGAGAGAACAGGTGAGAAAAAGTCATTTTCCAAATCATTTTGTGAGAAGGGAAAGATCTTCAAAGCATCTCTAAAGATATCTCTTTTATTTAATTAATTTAATTAATTAATTAATTAAGGCCTTATCTGATAATTTCATATTTCTTTCACAGAAATAACCCTGCCTTCATCCACCCAAGCTCCGGAAAGCATCACCGAGGCAGCGGAAACCACAATAGCTGCGGTTCCCAGCACCACGGCAGCCACAGAGCCTGAACCATTGACCGTCAGAATGGAACTATACCTGCATGCCCAGCCGGAGAGCACGTCGACCACCAGTGTTCCAGAGACTACGACATCCACTACGAGTGCTCCGGAGACTACGACTTTAACTACGACTGCTCCTGAGACGACGACATCAACTACAACCGCTCCGGAGACGACGATACCATTTTATAGTATTCCGGAGACGACAACCTCAACTACGAGTGCTCCAGAGACCACAACCTCAACTACGAGTGCTCCAGAGACCACAACCTCAACTACAAGTGCTCCGGAGACAACGACATCTACTACGAGTGCTCCAGAGACCACAACATCAACGACCAAGGCGCCGGAGACGACAACCTCTACTTCTAGTGCTCCTGAGACCACAACTAGCACCACAGAAGCTCCAACAACCACAACCACCACGGCTCGTCCAATTCAGACGCGTGAGCCGCGCGTGGAGCGGATCTTCAACTCGGACGGCGTGGAGGTGCTCTACGGCTACTCCTCGGTGGTGCGGACAAACCGCTCTTGAGCAGAGCCCGTGCCCGGTTAGGCCACCGAGAACACGACCTTGCCAAGGTCGGACAACTTGCCATAATGCGGAGATGAAGACGGTGACAATAGCGACATTGAGCGATGGAAGCGCGCGTTCATTTTAGGCAATTTTCAATTCTAAACGAGTTATAAGCTAAAAAAAAAAAAGAAACAAATATTTAAATATCAATCGGCGGGCCCAGGCACAGTGTTATTGTTGTTGTGATAAACCAAAAATACGTGAAAATTCCGCAGAAAAAGGGAGATATATAATAATATTGTGCAAAAAATTGTGCACAGAAAATGAAGGGAGGAAGGAGGAGGAGAAATGCTGAAGATGAATGATAATAATGATTTTATAAATTATAAATAAAACATGAACCACCCATGTTCCGTTTCGTGTTTGTCTTTGGGATTGCAAAAAAGCGTTTAGTAGGTCTTTTGAGCATTTGTTGATCCACAAATATGACACAACAGTGGATCCACCAACGCCGATCGGGCGATGTTAGCCCAGGGATACCCTTACGAAGTCAGTTTTGCAGAAATTAATACAAGGAAGTGTCATAAATATGATAATATTTAAGGTTACTCAGTAGGGGCTTAAATTAAAATAATATCTATCTGAAAAACCACTCAATCAAGAGCATTTAGCACTGCAGTTCAGCCACCTTTCTTGGAGCAATCTATCTGTATTATGATTCATTTTGTAGATCATTAAAGCAGCGCACCCAAGAAATCAAGAGAGACACACACTCGGCAGCCCACAAGCTTGATCGCTGCCCACCTGCGTTCGAAAGAAACATGAAGAAAAAATAAACTGAAAACTGAAAACTGAAAACTAAAAACCGGCAATCGTCTCAAGAGTTGTCGTCATACATTTTTGGGCTTTTATGTTCCGGCATGAACGCAGACAACCGGACGACGGATGGACACGTGGACCGGATCGGACTGGTCCAGTGGCTGGCTGGCCTGGCGGCAGATTATTCATTCATCGATCGATTATTTGCAGGGACAGAGGGCTCTGGGGAGTTTAGCAATGAGTATCACGTTTGCTCCGCCTTACTCTCGCTGGAATTTGAAAGCATTCGGCGACCATAAAAACAGACACTAGCCGCTAATTTCCATTTGAACTTGAGCGGCACAGGCGCTAAACTGCATGTTGAATGTGAATCGAATGAATGCGGATTGAAGGTTTTGGCGATACGGGTTTTTTTTTCGGCTGGTTTTTGCCTTACCCATTTAGCCAGCTGACTAACTCTGGGCCATGGATACAGAGCTGGTTGTACATGGCTGGGTGGGTTAGTCATCTTAAGAAGAGTGGCGGGAAATTACAGGAAAAGTAGGAAGAGTTTGGGAGATTTACTCTGGTAATTAAGGAAACCATCAGAGATGTTTAATTTAAATTATAATCTTTCAATTGTCTTTTAATACCAATAAATATTTTATTTAATAATTACCTAATTGCTAAAATGGTTTAACATACATATGAACTTAAATAGAAACCTTTAGGCTCTTTGTTCCGTTTTTTAAATTTTAAAACTGATTTACTCAGTAAAGCTTTTTAAGTCCTTTTCCAGAAACAATAGCCTAAAAGCCCCAGTTCCAGTTAAAGCCAAGTTTCATTTAAAAAAAGCAAGAAACAAGCTTTTTCAGTCGTTAAACTAGCAAATAAAGTTATAGAAACCCCAAAACTATGCTCCTATTTCCTTCATCACACACTAACTTGCCTTGCTTAAACTTTATTTACAAATCTAAAATGCATTTAGATTTTTAACCTGTCCAAACACCTTAATAAATTATATAATTCGATGACAAACAGGTGTCAAACTCAGTCTGGGACATCCCGAACAGCGCAAAATTAGCACACAGAAAAATAGAAAAAATAAATTAAGCTGGATTTGTTTCAAGTAATGATTTTATTTGTTTTGCAAATTAGCATCGAAAAATAAAATTATTCACAGCAGAACACCAAGGCACCTGGTGAAACGAGTTCGGTATTCAATATATTATTTAATAAGACATTTCAGAGATCGAAGAAATTGAAAATTAACTGTATTGGGAGCAATTAAAAATGCAATTTGCATTTTGTGAGGCAAGTCAATTGGGATGCCCATAAACAATGGCGAAAACAAGTCCCAGATAATCCTGAGATGCAGGTATAAAAGACGCCCGCAGTCTCTCAGATGGCACAACCAACACCCACAATGAAGTTCTTTGCACTGTGCGCTTTCCTGATCCTGGCCCTGGTGGCTGTCCAAGCGGATCCACACGGACACGGCGGACGAGGAGGTTATGACGGTTATGGAGGACATGGCGGAGGACGTGGTTTTAATGGAGGCGGAGGACGAGGCTATAATGGAGGTGGCGGAGGTTACGGAGGTGCCAATGCTCAGGCATCTGCAAGTGCTACTGCTACTGCTTCTGGTAATAGTGGCGGCAACTATGGACCCTATGGTAAATAGGGTAACCGGATAGGCGCAGATCTATCAACCAATCGAAATCCGTAGATGTCCACTTCTCGGCTACAAAACTCTGATGCTTATACAAAAATCCAGCTTATTCGAATAAATTGTCTTTCAATAAACTCTAACATTTTGTTAAAACAATTATTATTCTTTTTTTATTATTATTAATATTTGGTTAGAAGTATAAATTGAAGTGATTTCTTGGGGTTTACAATCGAATATTTAATCTAGAGTCTCATCTACAAAGTTCTTGGATTAATTTCTCAAAGGTTTTGTTAAACGCAAAAACCGTCTTATAAATAATGTTCAAGACCACGCATAACCCAAAGCTTGGTTATTATAATATAAATTTCAAAATAAGCATTTATTCTTCTACATAAGAATGAATCTAAATGCAATGTTATCAGTTAAAAACTAATTATACGGAGATAAAGGTTGCATTTATATAAAGAAAACATTTATTTTTAAAAGGTATTTACTACTGCAATATTTTAAAAGTTATACAATTTATACGTTTAATTCAGCAACATTTTAATTAAAAATTATATTTCAATTTTGTTCTTATCATACAAAAAGTAATAATTATCTTCTGTTTATTTAACTTAATAATTTATAAGCCCCCTCGTGTAAACTGCTATTAACCTGTAAGTAAATATTTAATTTAGAGGCATTTATCTGTCAAAAAAAGTTAAATCCGTTTTAGATAATTGACTAAATCACGCGAGCCCTAGCTAATAGCTTTTAAGTGGATTTAAGCCCACTTTTCAAAGCTTTTGTAAATCCCTTAAAAATCGAAGCCCAGAAATATGCTTTATAAGTGAAAAACCCCACAAACTTTCTCTGAAACTAACCAGTTTTCAATTGATAATTCTATAGTATATTCACACAAAATAATACAAAACGTCACGCGTCTCTAATATATGTCTAATTAGTGTGCTAAACGGAACCCCCTATATGTATATACGACTGTGTGTGAATTGGCAATAAACTAAACTAAAAAAAACGAAAAAAGTGATAAAAGTGATGAAAAAATAAACCAGAAAACAAGTCTAGGCCACCTGGTGCCGCTGGATGCTGCTATAAAAGAGGCCGGCACTCGCTCAGAGGGCATCACAAGCTCCGACGATGAAGTTCCTGGCACTGTGCGTTTTCCTGATCTTCGCCCTGGTGGCCGTCCAGGCTGCTCCTGCTCCTGGACGTGGAGGTAATTTCGGAGGTGGCCCTGGAGGTGGACAAGGAGGTTTCGGAGGCGGTGGTGGTGGTGGCAGTGCCTCTGCCACGGCCAACGCCTCGGCCGATGCTAAGAGCCAAGGAGGCGGTCCAGCCTCTGCCACCGCCAATGCCAGCGCTGTTGCCACTTCCCAGGGCGGCGGTGGTGGACACGGTCCACGCGGTTGATTGACCAGAATCCTGACAAGAAAGCCCCGAACTGGACACTCTGGACAAACTAAAAGATGCCGCAAAAAAAAAGTGGGCACGTCACCGGACGGGCCTCTTGCTCTTGTGGAGACTTGACGAGAAAAATATTTAAATAAACTATTTTTTGTTTTCGTAAACCCAACAGGGCTTGTTGTTCTTTTTTATTGGCAGCCGAAACTAGTTTCTTTTGGTTAACTTAACTTTTTGCATAACTTAAAGACGATGTGGCGTCAATACATTTTCCTTAGCCAGCCTAAAAATTGGCTAGACTAAGGGAATATGTTACGATATTTAATTCATTTTATTGAATCCCAAATTTCCGCGACAACTGAAAACCCGTTTGCTTCGGCTGTGATTTAGTTTAAATATTAGCATAATTTGTATTTCGCTTAATGAACATATTAATTAGTATTCTGATGATTTTATCAATTTAAAAAAGTTTTTGTATGTTTACTAAATATTTGTATTAGAACTTTGAACTCTAGAAAGTCATCAGCAGTTGTAGTGTATTTGTATAGGATAAATTCGGTTTTTTATAAACTCAAGGATTTCATTTTGATAATCTTATATTTAATTAGGGGAACATGTATATTAATTTAATTTGAGGAAACAATTTGATTGTATAATAATAATCTACAAATATAACATAACAAAGTTTACTGCTTAGAAAAAATAGTACACTTTTTTTAAACGTAATCATCTTATTTATTTTAAATATTAAAAACCCCTTTTCTCATATTATATAGATTATATTTCATTTTATTGTTTACCTAGTTGTTGTTTGTTTGTAAACATGTATAGTCATTCAATTAAATTAAATCTTAAGGAAATCAAAGACATTTACAATAAGCCCAGAATATAAATTCTTCCAAAAACTTTCATAGAAAACGTAAATATATATATGATATTGTATACGATCAATATTTACTATGCATATTTTTAAAATCCCTTTAAATAAGTTTTAGAGATATTATCGCGTTTCTCTCATTTAGTTCTGAATAATTCAATAAAGTAATGTGACGTCAATGGGTTTATCTTGAAGACCCTAAAACTGGGCTACATTTTTCTTAAAACTCATATGTGATCCCCATCTGGTTGCCTATTTTTCCTACGGTAGCTAAACAGCGGTCAAAAACCCGTTTTTTTCGATCAAATTTATGACTCTGATTTGCTTAAATTATTTGCATATTATTTACATAATTGCCGTCTCGCTAAACAAAACAAAAGCATCTGCTTAAACATAACAATATGATTTTTTGCCATCACTTTAGTTCTTTTGCTCTAGAAAGTGGATCAAACATAACAGTTTTTAAGTTGTTTAGATTTTATGTTTAATGGAAATATAAATATTAGTTTAATCAGTTGAACGCCTTTTGGTGGTTACAAAGAAAATGAAAAAAATTTACGAAAAATGATTGAACAACAAGATTATATAATATTTCTTATATTAAGTAATATATATATATCATAATACAAATATATATATTTTTGTTTAATTTTTTATTACATAGAACTTGAACTGAACTCATTTACATATTTTTACCTTTTCCTTGGAGGTTTGTTCCAATTTCATATTAGAACTGTATTGTTGTTTTTAGTGACATGCGCAGACTACTCTCAATTAAATGTTAAATCTTAAGAGCATCCATAAAATGGATTTAGCCGATTGCATTTAAAATCCCAGCCAGAAAATAGAACTAATGGATCACGAACTGAATTCGTGATAGATATCCAGCAGACCGGTTTATATTTTGGCAATTTCAAATGCATTGATACTGTTAATTATTGTTCTATTGATTAGCATGGCATATAATGGTTCTTGGAAAGAAATATGCAGTAGTATCATGATTAATGTATTATTATTAGAAAATATTTTTGTAATACTAAGAGGAAAGGTAAAATCAACGCCAAAGAGGCATTATTCTATATTTCATATATTATCATTATTATTTAAGCTAGGTTTTAGCAAAGAAAAGAAAATAGAAATATAAAGACAAAACTATAATCCAAGGTAGCTCTCAGGATTAGTTTGCAAATAAATTATAATTAACAATCACTTTTTATTTTTGAGAAAAAATATACTTATATTTATAAGAAAAAGCCCATAATTGTTTCAGTTTTTTGAGTATTTTTATTTTTTTATAAATATTAAAAAACTAATTCAGAGGAGAAATTCGGATCGGTTCCTGGTGCTTATTTGCCGAAGGCACTGGACGAAGCACTGGCACTGGCATTGGCATTGGCATTGCCATCTCCACGGGAGTTGGCATTGGCATTGGCATTGGCGTTGGCGTTACCACCTCCGAAACCATTTCCCTCGGCGTTGGCAACGGCATTAGCATTGGCATTGGAGCTGCCACCGCCGAATCCTCCCTGGTTTCCGGGTCCACCGAATCCACCCTGGCCGCCGAATCCTCCTTGGCCACCGAATCCACCCTGGCCGCCGGGACCGCCGAATCCTCCGGGGCCTCCCTGTCCACCGAATCCTCCGGGACCTCCTGGACCTCCCGGTCCACCGAATCCTCCGGGACCTCCTTGTCCGCGTTGTCCACCGAATCCGCCACCGAATCCTGGACCGCCACCGAATCCTGGACGACCACCGAATCCACCTTGTCCCTCAGACTGAGCGGTGGCTCCAGCGTTGGCGTTGGCACTGCCACCACCTCCGAACTGTGGGGCAGCGGCGGCCACGGCCAGGACAACGGCGAGAACGACAAAGACCTTCATGCTGGTGCTGATCTGCTACTCCGGACAAGTAACTGGAACTAACTTAGTGGCCATAGCCGCAGGGCCCGGCTTTTATATTAGCCAGACGGCCGGCAGACGCTGACGGACGCCGAAAAAAAAAAAAAACTAGACACCCGGTAAAAAATTAGCATGCAAACAATAGTCACTGCCGAAAAATAAGCTCCGATATCGGGGGGAATCTAGGCGCCAGAAAGAGCCGGATAGATCGGCGATCGAATGCAATGGTCAGAGGAAAGTTTGCAAATGTCTTTAGACACCAACACGAGCCACCTTCGTGGTGGTTTCCTCTGGAACCGGTTGGACGCTATCAATATTTAAGCGATTATTAATATTTGTGTTTATATTTCATTAAGTCTTTAGCTTTTCGGCACAGTCAGCGCGCTCAACGACTCTCTGATGGCAGTTAATTATCACAGCATCTGTTGGGGTACTTTACTGTTTGCCACGAATCCATACCCATATGGGTGTATTATCTTTGAATGATTCTACAAATAGAAGTGGCAAGGGGATTGAGTAGGGAATAGGTAACTTTCAATTGCTGTTCCGGGTCTCAAAATCTCCCCGCAAAGCATTTGAAATGTACTAAAATGTTAGCATGTTAGAGGTTGAATATAGAAATAATAGGATAAGTTGTTAAAGTAGCCGCTATGCCATATACTAATCAGTAATCCATAAACTATATTTCAGTGAAAGGCTATGAGATATATAAAAGCCTCTTAGCTTGACAAATAAATTTAGTTTTAAAATGATAACCCAGAAATATTTAAAGATGTATCTTCTTATTATTATTATTCTTTTTACACTCTTCTTTCACTTCGAAATATAACAAAACCCAGATAATATTATAATAATAAAATAATAAAAGTTAAATCTTATTTCCTGAAACAGACCTTATATCGACTCCATTCGCATATTACAACTGATTTTGTAAACTCGCACACCTTGCCTAAATTAACACTTTACAAAAGGCGCTTCCTTGTTCTATTATCAATCCCAATTTATTCCATTTCCATATATCAAATTCATATTTATTTTCCTGTAAAAACCGCTCACAAGCACCTACAGAAATTAACATAATTTTCAGGCATATATGTATATAAGGGTTTGTGTTTTTTTTTCCACTCAAACTATATTAGAAATGCTAATTAATTGGGAAATAAATATAATAATTTATGATGTGGACGTGCGAGAAGGAGAAGTCGGGTCAAATCGATGAAATTCACCACACGTGTTATCACATCGGATCGGCTGACAATAGCTGCTTGCTGTGAGCTTTAAGATTTTGTGTTAATATATACATATGTATATATATATATACATTGTATATATAAATACGTGAGTATATATACGGTTTTTATATACGGAGTGTTTGAAGAAAAAACATAATATTTATTGTTTACCAATTTAGCGACGAAACCCATAAATGTGGTTTAAGTTCTAAACATGTTAATATGTAGTTTTTAAATGCATAATATTTTATAATATAAAAGAACATTCATAAATAAGTAAGTAATATATTTCTGTTCATTTATATTTAGGAAGAAACCTAATAATAAGTCAACCATATCTGGTTATGCATACCCATCCAAATAGGAAACACAATTCAAATAAAAGTGTTCCTCTGATTTTGTATATATTTATCTATATAATATCACTTGTAAGTATGTACAGCCTCAACTCATTCAGAATGCTTTCTAATCTGAATAATATTTGTTTATGTTTTAGTAAATTTATATTAATTACATTTACATTTATATAAACGTTTAGATTCTTATCCCATTCGCTTATATTATAATTAATCTCTGCCTTCCCGCTCCATTAAGATTCTCGGCACATTTCTTTTTTGTTTTTTAATTTATTTATGTTTTATTCACAGTCATTTCTTAACGCTTAAATTCCTAATATTTTGGCTTAACCGCGGAAACCGCCGCCGCCGCCGGCAGCAGCAGAGGCTGAAGAGGATGCGGATGCCGATCCACCGCTGCCACGTCCGCCGCCTCCTGCAGCCGACGCCGAGGACGAAGCCGAAGCGGAAGAAGAGCCACCGCCGCCGCCGCCGCCGCCGAATCCACTGCCAGGACGACCTCCGAATCCGCCACCGCCGCCACGGTTAAAGCCGCCGCCTCCAAATCCAGGGCCGCCAAATCCAGGGCCACCGAATCCACCGCCAGGACGTCCTCCGAATCCGCCACCGCCGAATCCAGGGCCACCTCCGAATCCAGGGCCACCTCCGAATCCAGGGCCACCGCCGAATCCGCCGCCAGGACGACCTCCGAATCCGCCACCGCCGAATCCTGGGCCACCACCGAATCCTTGGCGACCGCCGCCGAATCCCTGGGCATTGGCATTAGCGTTGGCATTGGCATTGGCGTTGCCGCCGCCGAATTGTGGCAGGGCCGATGCCACGGCCGCCAGAACGGAGAGTGCGATGAATAGCTTCATGTTGGGATGTTGCCGCCTCGAGAGTGGTCCAAACACTTGGTTCCTGCAGCTCGGGCCGCCGGCTTTTATTCAGTTCCGCCTCGGGAAAGAGGTTCGGAGATCGGCGATTTCGGTGATCCACCCTGCAGCGCACTACTATCTACCTGTCTATCCAGCAACAAAGCAGAACAACGAATCACATATAATATTTATGGCCCGGCGCTCATTAGCAGGTTCGAAACGTATGGGATCGGATGCGGACCCTAGACCTGGCTGCTGCAACCGGTTGATCTCTCCTACGATCATCGCTTCAGCGCCTCAGACGCGCCCCCCTTGTGCTGCTGTCCGATTCGGGTAAACAACCCAACTCTATATAACTATATAGACAGACGTAGATGCGGCGCCGCCAGTGATGTCATAGATCAACTCGTTTTGGAGGCGGTCCCAAAGAGTGTGCGGGAGAGATAGTTATTAAATAGTTTGAAAAAAAATATAATTAGAAGAAGCCAAAATATGTATTGGTAGTTGAATTGTTAAGCGTGAGGCAGCATTAAGGTTTTATCATATTGGAGTACTTAAAGTATTTACATATGTATTATATAAGATATTTAGCAAGGTCTAGGGTTTCAGCAGGAATTCTCATTGACTTTATATAATGATCACCTTAATCTTAATTTACTTAATTATAATCTTATAATGAGACTATTAAAAGTTCTATATTCGAAATATTCCATTAAAGATATTACATTGAAGCTGTCTTTTAAGAACAACATTTCTTCAAAAAAATGCTATATTTGTCAGACGAGTTTTGAAAGGCTTATAATAAATTTATAATTATAAAATATTGAAAATAAACTCCACGAACTAGTTCCGCCTTTAATCAGGCATCTCTATCAGGCAAATAATTAAATTTCTCCATTGTATCAGAAGCAGATGACTGATTTAACTGTCCGCAACAATAATTTATGCTAAAATCATTTTCGATTGGACCTCAGCTTTATAATTTATTTCTTTTTTTCGCGACTCTCAACTTTTTATATTTTTTTTTGTTTGGTTTGTTTGTTTATGATTTCTATAAAAGCCGAGTATAATTGATAGTATTATAAAACGTGTATTTCGTCGAAATGTTAATTATTCTAATTAATACCAAAAGGCATGAAAAAGTAAAAACAAAATCCCACTGCGATATTTGAAATTCAAATTGGTTTCAAATGGTTTTTATTTGACTTGATTTCTTTGATATTACGAGGCACTGAAGTAAGGATCTGAGAGCTGGACAGGTGTCACTAGAAAAGGGGAGTCCCCGTCGTTTATAGGGCACATGCATATGAAGCAGGGCATTGGGTAGTCTTATAGGCCCCAAAGGCCCGCATCATTGAAGATAAAATCCAAACGAAACTCTTGACAACTGTATGTGCAACTATTTTTATTATTTCTACCGACTTATATGCATAATTTAACGGCGGTTTTATGCAGCTTAGCGCGCTTGGCTCGCGAATATATACAGTAGCCGTTCTGCTGCAATATAAATATTATATAAATATTTATGCAAAAAATAAATACAGTTCATTAAACGATAAAGAAATATGTGTGCTGTGAGATGTACAAATAAATATACTGAATACTTTCAATAAAGAATATAAATATCTAACGAAATCCCAGGCGATTCCTCTAATGGTCTTGTAATAGTTTGCTAATTAACTAATTACCAAAAGGAGACTGAGGTAATTACCATTGGGATGTCCTGTGGTTTAAGCCAGGTAAAAGCATTCAGAATGTATTACCACCTTTTTCTCCTACGTACTTTACACAGGTAGAATATTATTTGGGTAACCATAAAATTAATGAATTGCTTGAAAAGCGTGTGGAGAACAGAGAAAAAAACGAACTAGATTTTTCCTAGAAATTAATTTATAATAGTTTATATAATTTATAAAAATATCTCCAATACTAAATTATAATTAAAAACCACAATCTATAATTTTGATTTTTTTAACATTTTTGTGTTTATTTCAGACTTTCTTCAAACATCTATATATTAACTTAAGCTAATCACTAGTGTAGGTGTGGTCGCTTATCCGTAGAAGCCACCACCGCCGGCAGCCGACGCCGAGGAGGAGGCTGACGAGGACGCTGCTCCGCCTCCGCCAGCAGAAGCACTCGAAGAAGCAGATGATGAGGCAGATGCAGCGCCACCACCACCTCCACGTCCGCCGCCGCCATGATGACGCCTGCCACCGCCTCCAAATCCGCCGCCATAGGGATTACCACCAAATCCGCCGCCATAAGGATTTCCACCAAATCCACCTCCTCCATAAGGATTGCCGCCAAATCCGCCGCCATAGGGGTTGCCTCCAAAGCCGCCTCCACCGTACGGACCACCGCCGTAAAATCCACCGGGGCCTCCAAATCCTCCGGGTCCTCTAAAGCCTCCACCAAATCCTCCTGGGCCTCCGAAGAATTGCGGCAGGGCCGAGGCGGCGGCCACCAGCAGGGCAAGAACAATGAGGGTCTTCATCTCGATCTCTGTCTGGGTTCTGTGTGCGATCACTGAGTTGTCTGGACTGGAACTGACGGACTCTCGGCGGACGGGCTATAGTATTTATACCGCCGGTTGCTTGCATTGTCCAAAAAGCCAGAGCCGGCGAGTCAAAAATGTGGAGATTGAGCCGAGACGAGACGCGATGGCGGTGATAAATGGTTTCGGCAGATCACCTACCGATCGCCTACCGGTTTTCTTTTTTATTTCAGTCCATTTGCTTTGAGATCTAATTACACAGGGCAACCAAAAATTAAATTGTTTAGGTTTATAATAGAACCAGAAATAGATTATAAAAGTACTAATATAAATTAAGAGGTCTTCTTCTTGAATTTATCATTTTAAGTAGCTCAAGGGTGTCCGATTTTTGAAGAAGTTAAGAAGTAATTACTTCAAAGTATGGAACTTATTTTTATTTACTTTAAAACAAAGTACGTGCTTACTCTATGATTATCTGATAATTATTAAATTGTCAACTTTTAGTAGAAAATAAATACAGACACATGCACTTGTTTTTAGACCATGATTAAAACTATTTATTTACAAGCTATTTATTATTATTTTTTTAAGCTTTCGATTAAATGTCTTTTATTATTATTCATACCAGTCAAACCTGAATTAACCCAGAAATCCATCGAAACCCCGCTGCCCAGTGTCTTTGCCGGCCGGAATGGGTGACTTTGTTTGCCGGGTGATTCCCCAAACAGGCTTCGATATTTGAAAACGCATAATTATCGACATCGACGACCCACGCCCAGGTGACCCAAGTGGCTCCAATGCTACGTGTGTTTATACTAGAGAATAGTCAGATTGTTTACAAAACCCATTCGGGGTCTGAGCTCTCTTCCTGATCTGCGTAATTCCCCACCGCGATCGATGGGTACTACTACCACTACTACTCATCACCGTTTGATCTCTTCTAATGCCGATCATCTGACAAGTTCATCTTGAAGAGTTTATTCCCCCCGATCTTGTTTTGTTCGTCCGAAAGCGGTTTCGATGGCGTTGTTGCCAAACAAAAGATGCTCGTGTGGAGTGGAGGAGCAGTTGGAGTCGGTGGGTAGGTGAGATCACTGGGAGATCAACGCCGCCGGCTATCGAGCATTTCTCTAGGTTTCGCGATCTTTCTGCACGAAGAGGTGGTTCAGTCCGCCCCAGAAAGTCTTCAGTCTTCGATCGCTTGAGCCATCTTTCTAGCGAGTTTAAGTCCTGGAAGGGATCCTAAAAATAACCCCTAGAGTTCTTCAAAGAATCAGAAAGTTGAAGAAGAATTTATTAAGAAATAAATAGTGTTTGGTAAAGCAAAAAATATACAAAATGAAACTAAATATGGTTTATATTAAAAGATAAATATAAAAGAGAAAGAGAAAGCTTCAAGTGAATGTTGGAAATACATGAAAAAAGACCCCGACTGTATAAAAAACCCACCTCACAGCACTCATAGTTAAATAAAATAAATAAAAAATACCCAATCAATCAAGAGATATATATCTATAACAAACAAACCCAATCAAAACCGTTCAACCTTATCTGGGTTTACTCACTACGGCAGCTTACAAATAGCGAACACTAGTTCTGTTTACCCCGATCAGTTTCATTAAAGCAAATAAACCCCACACGATCTTACCTGTATTTACAATCTGAGTGAGAGATATAGTCGGGGAGAGTGAAATCTCCCCCATTCATGGCTATTTTAGCCCTAAGCACACTCACCCTATGCAAAATGATATGTTTACACCGATCATTAGCGGGCAAAAAAAAATCACAAACTTTAATAATTATACCCCTCACAATTGCAATCGCAAAAACCCCACATTTCGGGGCTCTTATGGCTATGGGATCCCATAACAATAAAGCCTCCCAAGCGCAAAGAACGAGATTTTTAGAGATTCGTGTTAATTAAGAAAACAACAAACAAACACAAATAACCCGTGGCTATATGGAATCTGAAGAAACCTGTTCCAGTGTCGTCATAGCACACATCGTTCCAGATGATATGTGACGATTAGCGACTCATATCCAAAGGGGTTTTCCAGGCCCCTTGAAAAGTTGTGTAGATTCAATTAGCAATATAGTTAGAATTCGGTGATTTTTGTCAGTCAATATAAGAGAGGGAAATCCTTAATTCACGGAGTTTGCTTACCCCTCAGGAGCTGCACTCTGGAACCTACTACTACCTACTATAAGTAGTAAATAAATTAATTAATTCGCCGGTGATTTGAATTTTGTTTTCGTTATTTGGCTTATGCAAAAAAATCCATAACATAATCGCCTAATGGAACCGGTCGGTCGCCCTCGGGATCGTTTGTTTATTATTATATATGTATATGCTCTTTTATTTATTTATTTTTCTTGCCAAATTAGTGATGAGGCCTTTTCAGTATGTATTTATATAAGCCGCCCGGGGTTTATGTAATTTTTGCTTTGTGCGACATGATTAATGGCCCCGAAATGGCGCAGCATCGTTGGGGGGATTATTAAACCATTTGAATCATAACTTACCATGTACTAATTTCTTTGAATAAATACCGAAAGTACTCAGTTTTATAATGAACTTCGAGTGTCAATATTTGTTTATTAAAACCCATCAAATTGAAATAATTTGATGCTGGCCAAAAGCGAATATTATCCCATTAGGCAGGAGCAAAACCCTGGCAACATCAAATATTATTTAAATGCCAACTAATGAACGTCATGTTAATTATGTAAACGCACACACACGCACACTCTCCACACACACATACTCTCTCTGACCTGCAATCAATGTTTTGTAATATTTTCGCAGCATTTATCGTTATTGTTATTGCCATTTTCCATAGTTTTCCCGCACAAATTGAATAACCCGCGTGCGCTGGGCAAGTGCAAACTTTTCAATTATGCGACCGCCGGGCTAATGAACAAAGCGATATATACATGACCAGCGTAAACCATCGGTATGATATGAAATCTGAATTATTTAATTTTAATTAAAATGCTGGGAATCGCCATGGCATCGAGAGCAGCGAATATTTATTGCGTATACTTTTGGGCTTCGGTGAAGTGGCGAAGTATCGTTTTTGGCCACAACCGGAATGCTGCATACTTTGTGGCGCAACCTACACCACCTGAGATGAGATGAGAGGCCATGGCCATGGGCGCTGAAATATGCACATTGGCACATTGATAAACATTTCACATTTACTTTATTTTATTGCCTAACATAAATTGCAGCAAACAAAGGCGTCCCGGGCTCGGCCCGGGCAATATTGTCAATCCCATCGACAAAGGCCAACAACTGTTGCAGCCAGCGACTCTCTTCTGTGGCAAGCCGCCAACCGTCTGTTGGCCCAACTTCCGCTTTTCCGCTTTTATGTTGCAAAACTGCACCACAGGGGTTCATCGTCCTTGTGCAAATTGGTCTCGGAGTTTATTGCCGGGTCCAGACAGCGGACTCGAGACCCTGGGAAGTGCACTGTTCAAAAATAATATTATAAAGGAGGGAATTTTAGGATAAAAATTATGATAAATCATAAGAAAAGAAACAGAGTTATGGACAAACTTTAAAGAAAAATAATTTAAAGAAAAATGTACATAAAATTTAATTAAATAGAATAGTAAACTAAAAAACCTAAAGGATGCCCAATTAATAAATAAATAAAGCCACTCTTAATCTCTTTTTTTTTAATTTATGTTTTAAGCTATTGGATTTAATGCAATCATTATTTCCTTCGATTTTCTCCTGTGCACAGCAGCTGCTGCTGATGCTCCTTTGGCAATAAAACTGCACTTTCAGCCTCAGGACTCAAACCGATGGCGTGGTCCTTCGTCCTTCGCTTGCTTAAGATTTCAATTTGTTGCCATTGTGTGTGCAACAATTTGCAATAGTAAAACTTTACCTAATGATAAATGTTTGTGGGGGACACATAAAACTCCCGAAGAGAGAGAGCGGAGTCTGGCTTGGCCATTTAAGAGATTTATGTAGCCATGAGTGTGGCATCAATGTCCTCGTGGTTTGGGGCAAATACAAGTCGCCCTGTAATAGGCCATTAATTCTGATGGAAAACTTTGCATGCCAGATTTCCTGCCAGCAAACCCAAAATCCGCCGAGGTAGAGAAAGTTTTCATCGCGGAATCCGCGCTCGGTCGACAGCTGCTCAACGGGTAAAGTGTGAACCATCAAGGACATCACGTGACTTCCACACTTTTCACATGGTTTCCTTATTAACAGTTTTCCCAGGGAAAACTTCGAATGCCTTCCAAACTTATGGCGTATTTGGGGGAAAATATGTATACTGTTTTCCCAATTAAAAGATTGTGAGGGTTAGTGTGCTTTCCCTGCCCTTTTTCAACACTGATTACAACTATAAATAAAAAAATAGTTCTACATACTTTTTTCTTTATTTTTTTTAACACATTAATTAATATTTTGTCACTACAAAATGTAGAGAACTTTATTGAAATCTCGGGTAATACTTTTAAGCGATTCAGCAGGATTTGCAGGAATGGAAACCGGATTAGCCATGGTAGCCACCGCCACCACCAGCACCCGCCGATGCGCTGGCCGAAGCGGAAGCGCTTGAGTGAGCGCCGCCACCTCCATATCCACCAGAGCCGCCGCCTCCAGGTCCGCCTCCGTAGCCGCCTCCGCCTCCTGATCCACCTCCAAGTCCATGGCCACCGTGCTTGTGTCCACCACCGCCGTGACCACCGCCGAAGCCACCAAAGGGTCCACCTCCGCCTCCGATTATGGGGCCACCGCCGCCGAAGCCGCCTCCAGAGTGACCGCCTCCGCCGCCGATACCGCCTCCTGGTCCAAAGCCACCTCCTCCGTGGCCACCGCCGATTCCACCACTTCCTCCGTGACCACCGCCAATTCCTCCTCCGGGTCCGAAGCCACCTCCTCCGTGGCCACCTCCGATTCCGCCTCCTCCGTGGCCACCTCCGATTCCGCCTCCTGGTCCAAAGCCACCTCCTCCGTGGCCACCACCGCCTCCAGAGTGGCCTCCTCCTATTCCGCCACCAATTCCGCCACCTCCAAAGCCTGGTCCTCCACCGCCTCCATAACCACCACCTGGCTTTCCAGATCCGTGACCGCCGCCGCCGCCTCCAATGACACCGGCCGACGAAGACGCAGAGCTGCCACCGCCTCCGATTCCTCCAAATCCAGGACCGTCACCGATTCCAGCGCCTCCGGAATGACCTCCGCCGATTCCATTGCCACCGGATCCTCCGGAATGGCCGCCTCCGATTGCGCCACCTCCTAAGAAGTCGCCGCCGCCACCGCCGCCGGAAACTAGTCCGCCGCCTCCTGAATGGCCACCGCCGCCTCCTCCTGAATGGCCGCCGCCACCTCCTCCGAAGGATCCACTATCTCCGCCAAATCCGCCTCCGAAGTCACCGCCTGAGCCCAGACCTCCAGAGCCTCCTGATCCTCCGTATCCGCCACCACCGCCATGTTTACCGCCTCCAATAGCTCCGGCACTGGCTGTCGCCGAGGACGAGGCCGCTGCATGGCCACCACCGCCGCCGCCGTAACCACCGCCGCCGCCACCGCCTCCGTAACCGCCGGCAGAGGCCACTGCCACACAAACACTCAGCACTAAGAACAGACGCATCGGAACCTTTGCCTCCACTTGGCTCACTAACTGCGCTCCCTGGAGAGGCTTCAGCTTTTATAAGAGTCGCCGCCGAGCGAACCGCAAAAAAAGTACAAAATAATAGCGAAATGTTTGCGAAAATAAATTCGCAGAGCGCGAAAAAAAGAACAGCTACGGAGAGTCACGTTCCCGGTGCTGAGATCCCTAGGGGTCAAGACCGGCAAAAAAAACTGAAACAGCACTTGGCTGCAGGTTGGTGTGTTTAATAATTACTATTTATTATTATTTATTTTCAGGCAAAATTCACATAAGTACCTTATATCAGGAGTTTCCTGTCTTTTATATCTATTAAGCTTTATAAAGATTTACAAAGAAATTGCTATATAATAATGATTAAATTATATATTAGCTAGTTACAATATATTACATTATAATATTTATATGATTTTAGAACCCATTATATAAATAGATATTCAAGATAGATTATATTTTTATTTCAAGGTCAATTGTATCTATGAATTACTTGCATTTAATACAAAACACTTTCTTTAAACAACAGTTTCTTGAAGCCTTAATTTCCCAGTTCTGTTTCACAAGTTAAAGCTCTATTAATGGCCCATTAAAACATAGTTAAAACAATATTGTAGCACAGTGTAATTAGCTCCCGTGGAGAACAATAACGAGTTCCAATACAATTTAATGTGTTCAATTGTCTACAACTGATGGAAAAAACACTCTACCCTCTCTCTAGGTAGAATTTTGTACTTTTAAAGGCAACTTCTAGCAGCGGGAGATCCAAGATAAGCATCAGATGAAATGATCGATGACTGCCAGGCGGGCACATCCTAAACAAGAAACCAAATAAAATATCCCAAATAAAAGCAAATAAAAATTAGAAAAATAAACTTAATGAATGGAGAGTATCTAGGCCTCGTGATCATCAACTATTTTTAATCTCTGAATGTTATGTAAACAAATTTAATCATCGTTTTGCTGCGGAATCAATTGCATTGACTCGTGGTTAGGCCAAGATTAGATTGATTTTCATTTAAATGATATGCGGCGGAGGCGTTAGACGGTTACGACAATGACCCTAAGGGTCTACGTCACGCCACAGCCTCCATAGATTAAAAAATAAAATCGTAACACACTTATGACCTTTAATTAATTATATAAAATTACTAAACCCTAAAGAAAGCATCGTTAAGATTCATTTGTGAAAATTATTTCTGTTGTAAATTAAGCCCTTTTAGTTCTTTTAATTTAATATTCAAAGTTTTAATTTCTATACAAAGTCTATAAATAGTTTTTAATGCATTCCGTTGTATATGATTTTCTAAGCAAGTTCAAGCATTTCCGATTCCAATAAAATAGTTTTACATTGTAAATGATTGTTCATTGTTACACCCGGCACCCAAAGGGTAGAAAGGTATTCTAACTTAGTTGAAATCTTTTTGTTTTTATTGTTTTTATTTATGAAGATTTATAATTCATAAGGTTAGGTAATACATACAATACTTATATACTTAAATCTTGCATTATCTGGACTATATTCTTCATTTTTCATTAGTTTCTGGCTGTAATTTTAGATTTTATTTTAAGAATACTATTTAGTAAAACGAGTATGTCTAGAGTATGTCTTAGCCAAGGAATAGTCCTGCACCTCTGTTAATGGAGCCCCCGAGGTGACCGCCGCCAAGTCCTAGTCCGGCGCTTCCAGAATTTCCGCCCAGATTGCCGCCAAGGTTCAAGCCATTTCCTCCCAGGCTTGCACTACCCTTGTGATATCCATTGGATCCCCCAAGGGACAGGGAGCCTCCGTTGGATCCCAGAGATGCAGAAGAGCCTCCCAGCGATAGAGTTCCAGAATTGGCCGGTGAAACTGCAGAGGCACCTGTGCCAGCAGCTCCCAACAATCCACTGGCCACTCCATGGGTTAGGGAAGCAGCCTCATGGGCTCCAGCCAATCCCAATGATCCGGCACCAGTGTTGCCAGAGGCACCTGTGCTTGCAGCTCCCAAAATACCGCTGGCCACTCCGTGGGTCAGAGAAGCAGCCTCGTGGGCTCCAGCCAATCCCAATGATCCAGCACCGGTGTTGCCAGAAGATTCGATGCTCAAGTGTCCGGCGCTGATCTTATGAGATCCTGACGTAGATCCAGAGTTGAGGGATCCTGATGTTCCAGTTGAACCGATGCTCAGGTGACCAGATCCGGCCGAGGAATCCGTGGAGCCAGAAGTTCCAATATTCAGATGTCCCACACCGAGAGATGCTGAGCCCGAAGATCCCTTCGAAGAACCAGAAGTTGTAGAACCAGAAGAACCAATGTTCAGGTATCCAGCTTGCGATGCTCCGGAAGTGGTGGCTCCAGATGTCTTGATGTTCAGATGTCCGGCTCCAAGGGAAGCAGCGCCGGAGCCAGTGTGCAAAGAGCTGGATCCACTTGTTTCGGAAGCTTTATTCGAATGTCCGACACTGATCTTGGCTGAGCCAGTTTCTAGGGAGGCAGAGCTGGAACCAGTTTTGGAGGCACCAGCACCAGTACTTCCTGAAGCGCCGATGCTGAGGTGTCCAGCTCCTAGAGTTGCGGATCCCGAATTAGCTCCAGTTGATGCCACTTTCGAGTGCTCTGCGTTGATCTGGGCTGATCCTGAATGTGTGGCAGCTCCAAGGGATGCAGATCCGGAGTCAGTGGATCCAGTTTTAGAAGAGTATGAAGCAGTATGGGAGCCTGAAGCAGTATTTAAAGAGCTAGCTCCGCCAGTGCTCAAATGTCCGGCAGATCCAGATCCAATAGATGCAGATCCCGATTCCGTTTTCGATGCTCCGGAAGTCGTACTGCCGGAAGATTGATAGTGCACATGACCGGTTGTGATCTTGGAAGATTCTGTTTTATGGTAAGTAGAGCTAGTGTGCATGGAGCTACTTCCAGTGGCTGCAATATGGATATGAGATGCCGAGCCCGATCCAGTAGCTGATGAGCCAGTCACCTTACTTCCCGAGGACTCAACGTTCAGGTGTCCAGCTTGCAGGGCAGCTGATCCTGAGCCAGTGGACGAAGATCCTGCACTGGTATGTCCTGCGCTGATCTTGGCAGAATCTGATAAAGAGCCAGAAGTTCCGATATTTAAGTGACCTGCTCCAATGGAAGCAGAGCCGGAATGGGAACCAGTAGCTCCGGACGATCCAATGCTCAAATGTCCGGCGTTGATCTGAGATCCCGTGGAGCCCGTAGCTGAGCCAGTAGTTTCAGAGGTTCCACCGATGTGCAGGTGACCAGCTCCAATGGACGCTGAGCCAGTATTGGAATGTAATGCACTGGATCCAGTGTTTCCAGTGGGTCCGATGCTCAAATGTCCAGCTCCTAGGGAGGCTGAGCCGGAATTGGTGGCTCCGGCGGTTCCGATACTCAAGTGACCAGCTCCTGAGTTGGAGTTTCCCGTAGAACCGATGCTTAAGTGTCCGCCATTTGCGGATCCCGTGCCAGCTCCAGAAGTCGCAGCCCCAACGAGACCGCTGGCAACCTTATCTGCGGCCTGAGCTCCCAGAGTTGCCCCCTGGGCACCCAGAGAAGCAGCCTTGTGTCCTGTGCTGGTCACAGTATTGACTCCTGTTTCAGCCACACCCAGCAGTCCGTTAGCAGCTTGGTTCACAACCGATCCGGCAGATCCTGTGGAGTGTGTGCCGCTGGCAGAGAGGCCACCCAATCCAATGGAGGCTCCATTGGATCCTGCACTCTGTCCTCCGTTGTAGCTACCGCCTAGATTCAGGCCAGGCAGACTTCCTTGAGCGCTGGAGCCTCCATTGCCTCCGAGTCCTATGCTTCCGCCTCCAAAGCCAAATCCAAATCCGGCGGATGCCAGGGACACGCAGCCGGCAGTCAAGAGTAAAAGCAATCCCGTGGGAACCATTGTTCGAAAGTCACTAACTGCTTTCCGAGAAAACGGCAAGCTTTTATAGAACCCAAAATACGTCTAGACCACCCAAAAGACGTCATAACATGGTACAGTTGGGCCTCGATAATGGAAAGTCTTAAAATAAAATTTAACATAGTAAAAAGTTACTTAATCTGGCTTAGTTAAGCATTAAAATAAAGTTAGTGTCTGGTAAATGTTATGAAAACTATACAAATCATTATTTAAACAATAAATAAATACTATTATTATAATTATTTATAGCACTAAATTATTATTTATATCTGTAGTTAAAAGATAGAAGCTTACCTTGTGGAGTTTCCACTGTTACCATTAATATTTGGTGACGTATTTTTGTTAATTAATTCACGAAAAGAAGGAAAAACAAGTTCCTAAGCATTTATCAACCGTTTGCGTTGAAAAGATGCTTATTGGCTTGGGGGATTCACCTTTGTCCAAACAACACCACACGTGCTAAAGAGAGTCTATCAATATCTTTAAATTAAGGTCAATCAATTCTGGGCGACAAAGATTTTATAAAGTTATGCTTTACTCTAACTATTTGAAAAAGAGGCTAAATCTAAAGGCGTTGGAACTTTATTTTAGAAAAACGTTTATAATTCCTTGAGATATATTTTAATTATATTTTTTTCCACATTTCTTCACTTCTTAACAACTAATAAAAACTGAAATATATATCAAATTTCTAGCTATATATAAAGTTCAGAAATGAATGACAGTTCCTCCCACACTTCGATATATTTATTTTATTTTGTGTGCTATTTCTTGTATCATATTCCATACTCAATGTTAGGGTATTACGAACTCGCTCTTAAGTTAATCATATTTTCCCTATCTATAAATATCTGCAGCAATTAATTTGCCTAATTAAAGCTTGACAAAATTAGCATCGTCTTTACAGCTGTTATGACGACAATACTCCCCCTCTCCGCGGATCATTCATGTAACATTAATAAATCCGATTTCTACGCATTTTCCTAGGAAGTAAAATTTGAATAATCAATTTGTGACAATAATAGTGATTTATTGTAATAATAGATATTTATCCACTGGTTTCTTAAGCCCCTCTTAGACCCCAGATTGATACAAAATTCTATTTTTCACTTTACACATCGATCGAGGCGGGGCAATGTGTTGCACTTTGTTTTCGCCAACTTAGACACAGTTTTTCACTTAACTCGAATGCTGATGCTGATGCTGGTGTGTGTATGTGTGTTGTGCATGCAGGAAAAGCGCAGCTGAGCTCCACAGAAATGCAAATGCCGAGACAATGTGGGCCGAATCCCAAGAAAGTCGACTCGGGGCAGGGCGGAAGTGGCGGAAGAGGCAGCATCTTAGCCCCGGTGTCAGCTGGTTTGGCCCACTGGCATCTGCTGGGGCAGCAAATGGAAAATTGTACTCGCAGGAAATCTGCTTACAAATGCATGTATCTTGGCCCTGCTGCTGCTGCTCCTGCTGCTGCTGCTGCAAAATCTGTTACGGCTTTTGTGGGGCGAAAGAAACACTTGACTTCCGCTTCCGCCAAAGTTCGCCATGCATATTTCAAAATGCAAATACTCGCATATTCTGCACACTTAAAGCTAAGTACAAAGAAGCGAATAACTAAGTAAATATTGAATTTGGGGCAACTTGAGCTTATGAGACTTTTCATCTAGCTACTTTGTAAGCTGACTGAAGCTTTCCCCTTGTTTATATTTGTATAACCCTCTCTACTTCCTGCATTAATAAATACTTAAGTTTAATTAAAATCTAATAAAAAAATATATGTAATCCCTGCTATCTGATACGGAAACCCCTCTTAGATCGTGTGGCTTCCTCTGGCGGATCTTCGGGCAGTTTTCCCAGCACCTGCAGCATCCGGCGGTAGAGCATCTTTCGCACATCAGTGGCCCAAAGGAAGTCCATGTGGTTGAACTCCTTCTGGGGCACCAGATACTTGCCCGTCACGTTGCCCAGGTCATCGCACATGGCCTCCACGTCATGGGGATGACACAGCAAGTCATTGGTGGAGTAGTACACGAAGGTGGGCACCGTCACCTGGCTCAGGTTGTAGCGCGGCGGCAAGTGGTCCCTGTACAGTTGCATATTCTTGTTGGAGCTGTAACTGTAGGGAGCAAAGCGTCCACTCTTGATGATCTGGATGAAGTGCTTCACCTGCTTGGCAGCCACGCCGGCGGGATAGTGACCCAGAACCACGGGGAACATTTTCTGGAATGTTACTTAAAGGTTAATCGGAGTTCAAAGGTGCTCTTACTTGGATGCCTACCCTATTGAACTCGTTCCAGTTGCGACCCACGATCCCAAAGACCGCCTCGATGCACAGTCGCTCCGTTTCCTCGGTCATGCGGCACAGGAAGCGGAACTCACCGTTGAACATCTCGCGGATGGAGCTGCCCACAAGGCTCTGGAAATATTTTAAAGGTACATATAATAACAGAAAAGAATCCCTAAATAATAAACCCAAACTCACATTAAAGTACAAACTTATAGCCCGTATATAAGGATGATCCTCGGTCTCCTTGGCATAGACCGCAGGTGCCATTGCCTGCATGGACAGAACCTTCTCATTATAGACCGGCCGCATGGAACACATCACAAAGAAGGAGGTGCAGCCCTGCGAGTGGCCTCCATAGTGCAACTTCGGAAACCCTGTGACCTTCAGCACATGGTCAATCATGGCGGGCAGGTCGTACATGCCGATCTCATGCCAGCTAAAGTCCCAGAACTTGGACTCATCCGGATCCAGGGTGGTGTGGTTCCTCGAGTAGCGATTCCCCCGTGCATTGCCCAGCCACACGTCGTAGTTGTGGTCGGCCAGCAAGTAGGCTGCCAAGTGGTATCCGGCCGTTAGCACTTGGCCATTAATCATGGGGACGCAAAGAGGGGCACAGGAGAGAGAAAGAGGGACAGAGGAACGACTTACCCAGGCTTACGTTGGGACCCATTACCACAAATCCCGCCGAGCTGTCCACGAGTCCGTGCTGCAGCAGGAAGGGCTGGGCGCCCTGCTTGCGTATGCGATGCAGGGTGAGTATGTAGCCATCCTCGGTGGTCACATGATGCACCTCCGCCTCGTAGCCGTACTTGGCGATTAATTTGTCCTGTTGACGAAATGGGTGAGATGATAGGCCGATGACAGGGAGTGCACGGAGAATAAGGAATTATCGTATTTTTATAGTTATTTATTAATATAATAATATTATAATAATATAATAATAATAATAATTTATCACAAACTTAAGAGATATTATTTATTATTCACTCTATTTTTGGCGAAGAAACCTAAATTCTTAGAAAGTTTTTAGGACATTATTAGGTAAACTCTTCCAATAAAAAATACCTCTCAAGGACACTCTATTTTTTAACTTATAAAAACATAAAATATATCTTAAATTAACACTCTTCATTAGGTCTTTTTTAAATTAACATAAATTCACATAATATCTCGCACAAAAGAAGAGTAAGTTTCGAAGTCATTTTACATATAAAATAAAGGCTCTAAAATAAATTTGTAAACATGAAATTAAAGCTTTTAAAAACTGTTTAATTAAATATCTATATTTTTAATATCAGAGCTTTAAAAATATATATTTTTTTTAATATAAAATAAAACCTCCTGCACTTTATTCTCTCTGCAATCATTAATCTTCTTACCACGCTGAGGGTCGCATCCTGCTTGATGTTCTTGCGCTGCAGCCGCTCCTCCAGTGTCTCATCCTCCACGCTCTCCTCCTCCTCTTCCTCCTCCTCCTCATCCTCCTCGTCCTCCTCGCCGCCTATGAGCTGTCCCTGTGTCCTACCGATGAGCACACACAGGCCCAGCAGCAGGACCAGTCGCATCCTCAGATTTTGGCGCATCTTATTTGTGGCTAAATTACAGAAAGTGAAACCACGGTGGACACGGAACTCGTGAACTCGTCGAGCTCAACCACAACGCAACGCGACGCGAACTCAACTGAAGACCAATTCGAAAACTGTCAAACACCAACGAACTTCTGCAGGGCTTGCAACAAAAAAAGCAGAAAAAAACGAAATAATAATAAAAAATGAAAAAAAAAGAATGCCGAAATACGAAAAAACTTTCGATCAGACAACAACATTGCGCACTGTGACGTGTTGCCTTCTTTTGTTTACCTTTTGATTGTGTTTTACGTTTTTCGGCCAAGTTAATTAAATATGGCCACAAGGGGACTGCAAGGGGGGAAGCTATATTTGGGATGCGTGGGGCGTAGCAATCAGAAAACCAGAAACTTATCAAGTGCAAGAAGTACAGTGAAGCAACGCTTCGGAACGATTTTATCACAGAGCAATTACAAAAGGTTCTGGTATATATTTATCTCTGCAAACCATAACCGGAACAAACTATCCTTGTTTTTAATTAAAATATTTACATTCTATTTGGTTTTCATCAAAATCAACATTTATTACACGAAACTTTCCGCTTGACTGGCATAAAAGTTATATTTACATAGCCAAACGAAAAAAGATTTCATTCAAAATTCAAATTTCGAAAGTTTTCCCATAAATATCTGTTTGGTATTTAAAAAATATTAATTAGCACGTGTGCCTAGGCAATAAAAATAATCCCCATTTAGTAAGTGCGACCAGAAAACAATTCCATTAAGGTAATTATCATTCGTTCTCCTCTTTCGGCCATCCAAATGGCTTAATAAGCCAAACCTTTTGTGGCCAAAAAGCAGCGGCAAACAGATGAATTTTTTTGTTGCTGGCCATCAAAAGAAAGTAAAAGTGTCCAACCGTTGTGGCGGCGGCTGCCTTTTGGAATTATACATCTATATGTAGGTATATATATGTATATATATTTTTTTAACGGCTTGACTACCGCGCATTACATAATTGGCATTTTGGCCGGCTGCCAAGGCAAATAAAGCATTTCGCTGGGCGTTTATTATTATTTTTTCTTTCTCTCTATCATTTCTTTTTTTTTTAAGGGGACCTTTGATGACACCTTTTTTTTGGGTTATTATTTGGCGGTCATTCAATTACGTAGGGCAATCGGCCCTCTAGAAATTGTTCCATTTGCTCGATTAACTTATCATTGACCAGGGTCTTGGCATCGCTGGAGATGAGGAAGTCCAAGTGGTTGAACTTCGGGGAGTTGATGCGCCGCACACTCTTCACGGACTTTAGCATCCTTGCATATATTCCATGTACTCCCTCCGGCGTGGCAATGGCATCGGTTTCCCCAAAGTACAATATAATGGGAACACTGATCTGGCTGATATTGTAGTTTATGGCCTCCACGCCGCGATATATCTGCAGGTTTTCAACGGGTCCAAAGTCGTAGGATATAAAGTCGCCTGATTTCCATATCTGCTGCAGGTGTCGAATCTCCCGGGCGGAACCGCCTTGCAGTAAATGTTCATAGTTAAAGGCTTCGAGTAGCTACGGGGGTTTATTTATGCAATTAAAAATATTTATTTGGGTTATTAACCAATTTAAGTACCTTTTTATTGCTCAGAGCACTGCCAGCCAATTGTTTAGTGTAATATTCGCATATATCTCGCTTGCTTTGGCATATTTTACGGAGATAACCCGGTGGAAAGATCTCTAATTGGTTGCTCTTCTGGCGTTTCTGAATGGGAATATTGATTATAATATCAAATTAAAAATTTAAATCTTTGTTAAGGGGCATACTTTAAATATTCTAAATTAATTTCATTTAATTTCTAACCAAACTACATACATTTTTGTAGATTCATATTTACTGAACCAAAGGTACTAAATAATTAGTTCCGTTTAGGGTTGATTTGTAACTAAATATATATTTTAAAAGCCCTACTAAAAAGCTTCTTATTTTGTTATAGTATTTTTCCACAGGAATACAATCCACTCAGCTGATCTGTCTTGCTTTCCCTAAGCTCAAGTTCCACTAAAATATTATTTATAAATCGCCCCAGGGGGGTTATCACCGAGTGTGTTCGTTCTTTCCCTAAATAATCTTTAAGTCTCTCCATCTCCAGCTCTCAATAGTTCCCTATCTCTGTGACGATGTCAAGCGGTGTCAGCAACGTTATCAACTACACAGAGAAAAATAGCCCATTTGTAGTTAAGATCTTCGAATAATGAATAATAATAATAACAAATTAAATATTAATGTAAATATTTCATTATAAATCCAATAATAATAATAATCTTATTATCTTAAATTTACACACTTTAGAGGCCTTAAATAACATTTAACATACAAAATAAAACCAAATAAAAATATAATAAATATAAGCAAGTTTTTAACTTGGTTCTTAAGGCAACATCATAAAGTCTTTTTAACAAATTAAATATTAATTTAAATATTTCAATATAAATCCAAATTAGTATATATATTTTTCTGTGTAAATGTATTTTCAGATCTTCGAAGCTGTCTCTATCCAAGCCTCAGTCACCGCGCGATGTTCAGACTAAGCAATCGTTTTCCCGCCTTTCTGGGCGGCCTACGCCACGCCTCCTCCGCCGGCGAGGGTCAACGCACCGCCCTCTACGACTTCCACGTGCAGAAAGGTGGAAAAATTGTGAATTTCGGAGGCTATGCTCTGCCGGTTCAGTACTCCGACCAGAGCATCATTGCCTCGCATCTGTACACCCGCCAGGTGGGCTCCATCTTTGACGTGTCACACATGCTGCAGACCCGAGTATTTGGTAAGGATGCGGCCGCCTGCCTGGAATCTGTCTGCACGGCGGATATCCTAGGCACACCCAATGGCAGCGGCACCCTCACTGTGTTCACTAATCCCGAGGGCGGCATCTTGGACGATCTGATTGTGAACAAAGTCAGCGAGAAGGAGCTGTATGTGGTCTCTAATGCGGCAATGAAGCAACAGGATATGGGAATCATGAGCGCAGCTGTGGTGAGTTGGGAGTATGTCCTAGAGAGAGCTTCTTCTATATCACTTTTTTTTCAGGACAACTTCAAAGCCCAAGGCAAGGATGTGACCATCGAGTTCCTCACCCCCAACGATCAGTCTCTAGTGGCCGCTCAAGGTCCCCAAGTGGCCGCCAACCTGGCGAAACTTCTGCCAAAAGACGCCTCCCTGGAGCAGCTCTTCTTCATGACATCCTTCGTCACCTCACTGGCTGGTATTCCCAATGTACGGATCACCAGGTGCGGCTACACAGGAGAGGATGGCGTGGAGATCTCCGTGGAGTCCAGCCAGGTTCGCAACCTCACTGAAACCCTCCTTGAGGGTGGCAACCTTAAACTAGCTGGCCTGGGCGCCCGGGATTCCCTAAGACTGGAGGCGGGTCTGTGTCTCTACGGCAGCGATATCGATGCCAAGACCACGCCTGTGGAGGCAGCTTTGGCCTGGCTAGTTGCCAAGCGACGCCGCACTGCTCAAGACTTCCCGGGAGCTCAGGTGATCTTGGGTCAGCTGAAGGAGGGAGTCACCCGGAGGCGGGTGGGCCTAAAGATGTTGGGAGCCAAGCCTCCACCAGCTCGAGCGGGAGTAGCTATCATTAGCCAGGGTCAGCAGGTGGGTCAGGTGACCAGTGGCTGCCCTAGTCCCAGTGCAGGCTACAACATAGCCATGGGCTATGTGACCGAGAAGCTCAAGGCCCCAGGCACTAAAGTGGAACTGAAGGTGCGGGACAAGCTCTACGAGGCCGAGATCGCGAAAATGCCTTTTGTTAAAGCCAATTACTACAATAAACCCAAGAAATAAATGTGGAAAATAAATTAAACTCAAAAGGAAACCCTTCTTAAAATTATCTTATTATTAATTAACTTTAGGGAGAGTTCTTAAGACCTATTCCCTAACTCTAAAAAAAAATCCTTTAACTCTAGGATTAATCGAATTAACTAAAATCTTCATTATAGATATACTTCATAAATATTTAATATATATTTCTAATTACCTTGACAAACTTCATGAGGTGTCGCACCTGATTGGAATCGAAGCGCACCTGACGACGCAGTCGTGCCAGTGGCGCCAGAGCCTGCATTAGCCGGATGCGCTGATTGAACCGCGGATGCACCGAGCAGAGCACCAGGAATGCGTTGAAGGCCTAGGAACAACGTTTAGGAGGTAGTTCGCCACCTGACCCAGGCACAGCTCACCTGCGAGTGCCCAATTAGCAGCACTTGGCGCGGCTCTGCCACTGACTCTGACTCCGACTCCGACTCCTTCTCTGCTTCCGTTTCGACATCATCTAAGCCTCCTCCTGGTTGTTGTTCCCCGCTTGTGACCACCGCCATGTGGTCAATTATGGCCGGCAAATCGTAGGCGCCCTGCTCGTGAAAGCTGAAGCGCCAGAACGCCGGCATCACGTCGGTCAAGTCGCTGTGCTGCCTTCCGTACGGCGCCACTCCGCGCAGATTGGCCAGCCACACATCATAGCCGCGTTGGTGCAGCTGGAAGGCTACACAGAGAGTAATAAATATGAATGAATTTCTTAAGAAAATAAATTGAAAAATGTGACTTTATATAAACTATAAATTTGCGATTCCTACTTATTAAAATTTTCTTTTTTCAATGATTATTCTAATTTACTCAATTTCAATTAAAAACCTTATGTAGGATGTACTTTTTTAGATAATTCTTTGAATTAGGCACCTTTTAAGTGTACATTGACTTACCCAAACTCCGCTCTGGCCCCAGGCAAACCCATCCCAGCGAGGAACCCAGCAGTCCATGGACCAGGAGCACGGCGTGTGCCCCTGGGCGAGGAAGCCGCTGTAACTGCAACTGATAGCCATCCGCGGTGGTTACATTGTGCACCTGATGGCTCACGTTCTGGGCCTCCAGCCAATCCAGCTAAGAGGCAAAGGTACACAGGAAAAAATTTAGCATAATATATATTTTACAAAACTTATTGAGAAATAAAAGAAAATCAAGAAAAACTAACTTTAAATATACATTTTTAATAATAAACAATTCTATATTAAATTATATTCTATATTATAATTCACTGATTAACTGTCAGATCTATATTTAAAGTGTGCTAATGTCAAGGATGGTTGGTTGACACTTGCCGTGGTCCATTTGAAACGCGTCTCCGCCGGAGCGGCACTTTGGGCCCTGATGGCACACACGATGAGCACGACTTCGATGGCGGTCATCCAGCCTAACTCACTCATTTTGGCCATTCAACTGAGCCGGAGCTCGAGTGGGCACGGATGCACTAATTGCCCAATTCCCAGCTAGAGCTCCGGGTACCCAGATCATCTTTACACTTGACTAAACGTTACAAAATCGAATTAATGCTGGAAATCGGTTTGGCCTGCTCGGAAAGGGTGTTTAGTGGTTAGGATAGGCAAGTTTTAAAGTTTTTGTATATATAAATAAATTAATTTTAACTTCATAAAACAAATTCTCATAATAAACCGCCACTTTATAATTTAAATATATTTTTTAGTGGAGAAACTCAAATATTTTCGACAATTTTTCACCAAAATATAAAGTAAATTTCCGCCCTGGAATTCTCGCTGCGTTATTTACAACCAATAAAAAATTCCCAGCACTGCAATTCGTAATTAAATAAAGCTTAACGGAAAGCTTAAATAAAATAGATTGAATTACGCCAGAGCACCCGCATCCACACACATTCCGCAGCCATATCCTGGCCGAAATCCTTATGGAAACGCTCACAATTAATTGCACTCCCCTTATCACTCAGTAATATTCATACTCGAGAGGGGCTTCCCTCCCCCCCACAGAGCCTGGAGAATCCTGTTGCAATTGCAATTCAGGGACAGACGACCGCTTGCCGGTACCACTGCTGTTTACTTATCGCTGCCAGAGAGATAACAATTGACTACGCAGACGGTTGAAGAACAACAACAACAAAATCCCAGCGAACTTTATTAAAATTATGCAAAAAAAAAGAAAAGGGGGAAAACGCGAAATGAATAAAAGAAAGCAAAGTCCAAATTAAATGGGAATCCAAAAACGTAAATGGAAAAAATACCCGCAAGGATTGCAGCGGTGTGCGACTGGCAACAAAGGACACGCAATGCCCAATGGTCCTGGGAGAGGACCTTCACCTTCCTCACCTCCTTCCTAGCCATGGAATAAAGGCTCTGGCAGCGACGGCATCTGTGTGCAGTCAACAGGATGCAAAAGTGCAGTCGATTAACGGAAGCGCAAAAGGGTGCGAGATCCTCTGACGGTCTGCCGTCTGACGGGGCGGTAGGCGTGTGGGGGCGTGTCATGTCCGGCACTCGCATATGTATGTATGAATTTTTATTAAATTTAATAAAGCTGCAATTATGCAATTTACTCGTGCTCGTGCATTTGTCACGCCCACAAGGCCCAGAGAGTTGGAAATTAATTTGGCTGCGGTTACAACAGTCGCGGCAATCCGGTAGGAAATCGGAATAAAAAAAGCATTTGGCAAATTTATGAAACGGAGACCAGACTTTAATGGTGTGAGCTGGGACGGAATTGCACTATATTAATCTTGGAGCCGCGAAAATTTAATTCGTTTTAATACATTTCGTGAAAATTACCTTTTTGGATGATTTTTTTATGGTTTTCTGAGGCTTGCTTTTACCTCTGAAGTTTTATAGTTTTTTTTCTTTATAAATTTTAATATTTGGCATATAATTATAATTTATTTTATATATTAATTTTAAAATATATACAAGGAAGGCTATAATAATTATTAATATTTGGCATATAATTATTATTTATTTTATATTTATTCTTAAAATATATACAATATTTGGCTTGCTAAATTTATTACAAGGGAAGATTTCCTTTTAAAAATATACAATATTTAGCTTGCTGAAGCTTAAAACTTACAAAGAATGACTCTACTTCATTAATTATTAATTTAATTAAAAATAGTCAAAAATTAAATTTGTAAAATAGGTTGGCGATTTTATTTTCCCTTTTATTCAGAACATATAAAATTTAATCTCTTCGCTGCTTTATGTCTGTAAATTTATTTAATAAAAAGCTTAGAAAAGATTCCCTACAGGTTCCCTTCAAATAATTACATATTATGTATTTTTATTTATATTCTGTTCGGCTGCAATGTATATACTGATATATTAAAGTATAGTTAATACAAAATTGTATTTTCCTGCTTATGCACAATATATACAAATTCAAATAATAATATTTACGCTCCTCGCTGTGATAACTTATCAATAACCAAAGCCGAGGCCCAACTTATTCCGCATAAATACACTTTCGACATTCGAATGCAGGTGAATCACATCATCATTTCGAAATTTCCAGCCATAAAATCGAACACAAATTACACGTATTTATCTGGTCTAATGACACTTTCTACGCCTCGTAAAACATGAGCCATAAACGGGAGCGAATCGAGCGAACTCAACACCACGCATCAATTGACATTTTTGGCATTAAGCATTTTGGCATAAAGGTGCCACCGGGGCGTCAATACAATGGGGCCAAACGACAACAATTTCGATAGAAAAATCATTACGCCAAGTAAATAACATTGAGGTAAACAAGTTTGTGGCAAAGCAAAAAAAAAAAAAAACAAGGACAATGAGGAGACGTGAAAAATGAAAATAGTAATGAAAATGGCTGCAAACAAAAGTCAATCGTCAGTCGTTGTTGTTGAAGGAAATTGTCGAAAAATATTGAGGAAGAAAGCGAGGCAAGAGACACTTTGTATTATTAAGCGACAGGTAGACAAATCAAAATGTGACAAAGGACTGGTTGGACTGGGGGGTTTTCCCGACTTTTCGCTACCGTTTCCGCTCCAGTTCCCCTCCCCCCGCCCCCCGTCGTTTCCGGTGCCAACGCAAACACAACCGCGCCGAGAAATCAATGTAATTGACGAACTGACGGGCTGCGTAAGTGAGTGAATGAATCGTGTCGTTTATTGTGGCAACAGCTTTTCCGAGGAGCTTCCTCAGCCGCGGCATTTTTCCTTTTCCCTTCCACAAAATGGAGCTCGCGACTTTGTTTGTCTTTCAACTCGATTGCATGGCAACTTTCGGGCCTGTCCCGCTCTTCTATATATATGTTTTTTGTTGTATTTTTTCTCCTTCATTTTTATTATTTCCTATGCCTCTGTGAATGTGAATGGTTTTCGAAATGTTTGCGTGCCATTTGTGTTGACAGTAAAAGCCGCTTAATGATTTCATTTTGGTTATAAATAGGATTTTTTCGGGCTGAATATGCAAAGGAGATGGAGGCCTAATGCTCAATTGTGGTAGGTCATGTGAAAAAAGGAAAGAATACTCAGGGAAATGGTTAAGTAAATAACCTAGAGTGCTCTAGGGAAACTACATAGCAAAAATCTGTTTAAAAAATAATAAACTTGAAATTTGTGCGATTATTAGTTTAAAATATATAATAGCTTACTTAGGAAATCGAGCTGTCTGCTTATTATATTTTCCGTTAAGCAAAGTTTTCATTTAAAAATCGATTTACCTCTTATTACAAATGCTTCAACTTTCAAAAGTTCAAAACCTGTCATGAAATGGACACTCAGCACCCTCGAATAAAAAATGAATAGAGCTAAAGCATCCATTAGCTTCTTAGCTGTAAAGCCAGGATCCGCCGAATTATGTGCGCCTTTTAAATAAACAAAACGCGAGTTTTCGAGCGGAATTAAAGCAAGTTTCAAAAGCAAATTTCCACCTTGCCAAGTCCGAGCTGGAAAAGATTCCACTGGCCTCGCAGCGCCAGCCAGCAACAAGGGCAAAGTTTTCACATTTTTGTTTAACATTTTCCAAATGCCTTTTTATCATTTTTCTTTTCTTTTTTTTTTTTTTGTTACACTTTTAATGCATAATGGAATTAGTTAAATTTCTCTTCGCAGCGCAAACTTTCGCTGAACTTGCGCCAAAAAGTTTGCTTCCTGTTTTCCCCTTTTTTTCGGCAATGTTATGCGTTTCTGATGACGTTGTAGGAAAACGTTTCCGTTTTGCAATGGAAACTTTTTAACTTAGAACCGACACTCGCTAGAATTTTAATTAAAATATTTATGAATTTGTCTTTTGAAAGAGAGAAGAAAGAAAAGCAGTCGAGAGACGTGCTCGTGAGTATCTTGATTAGCTGGCAATCACAAAAGGCCGGCCAAGAGAAAGACACACAGAAGTCAGCTGCCAGAGATAAGAGCCAGGCGTCAATTGAAACTCAAAGTCGTTCATGTGGCCAACTTTATGATTAAGAAAAATAATGGAAATCAAGTCGAGATATAATTTTTTTATAATTTGTAATTATAAGCCATGAGAAACGTGCGCCTTGAATGAAATACTGGAATAAAGATTTCATTGTGATATAATTTCTGCTTAAGGAGATATGACACTACACTGTAGCTGTATTAATGTAAAATTTGATTAGATCACAGAAAGGGACAAATATAAAACTATTTGCTAGGCATTTTTTTTCGCAAAAAAAACATGGTCTCACTTTTTTCATTTGAAGTCTATTAAGATCGATTTGTATGGTAGATAAATATCATTTAAATATCCTATTATATTTAATTTTATATTATTTTATATTATTTTATTATTTTATTATGTATACACCGAATATTTATATTATAATGTATCGGATTCCTATTTTGTCCTCTAACTTAAAAACCAATTTGAATAATTAACTTTTACTAAAGATTAAAAAAGTAGTATCATACCCCCTTAATCAAGACACTCTAATAGATTTTATTGTTTAGCAAACTCGTTTGTAATTAAATGATGGCGACCACGTCACTATAAAGGTTTCTACAGAAACTATCTATTACAAATATGCAAATCACAGCTCAGGAGAACCCCCTAGTTTACCAATAAAAGTCAAGACAATTGTGAGCTTACATTTCACACAAATTCGCCAGCAATACCAGTAATTATATATTTTTGCATATTTATCATTGAGAGCCTAATAAATAATAATTATGGCCTTTTATCTGACTTTATTGTCTTGATTACCTGACTCTGGCAGTCAATCCGGGTTCTCTAAGCAGAATCGTTGTGAGTGTCAGTGAGAATAAAATGAGTAAATATGAACAAGAAATCGCCGGTGAGCTTCGTTACGTTTTAAGCAATTAACAAATGTTTATTGATTTTCATTAGATAAACAAATGAAGCTTATTCTGAGTAAGCAAGTTAACTGATTGCCATTTTTAATACAAGTATAAAAAACAAATATACTAAAACATGATTTATATTCCCACTGATATATAAAAGCCCCCACAACCCCATTGAAGGCAAACACAAAAAGCAAATTAGTTGAACAACTGTTGAACGTTAAAGGACCTGATCTCCGACATATTGAACGTATCCACAACAATTTGCATTTCTTTATGGCCCTCGCAAGTATTTTTCAACCAAACTCCCGCCGCACTCCCCCGCACTTACGCAGCTTCCCAACTACTGCTCGGGTGCCTGCTTTATGTCTTTCCATTATTGATGACTTAATTCCGGTTGATTTATTGAGGCCACAAACAGCCGGCCAGGGCGCTCAGTGAGCTCAGCGAGCCATGTTTTGCACTGGCCAGGACCAGGA
The DNA here is from genome assembly GCA_018874675.1 of Drosophila baimaii. Classification (NCBI taxonomy): domain Eukaryota; kingdom Metazoa; phylum Arthropoda; class Insecta; order Diptera; family Drosophilidae; genus Drosophila; species Drosophila baimaii. The sequence goes on along the minus strand of JAEIIU010047775.1, from coordinate 132,017 downwards.
GTCAGGACCTCGGCAGGACCTCTGCTGCCATTTCGTATGCACACGTACGGCACAAATGGAACCACTCGATGGCAGGGGGTAGTCTAGCAGCTGCGTTGGTCTACTCTGGACCAAGCGAACGAACGTGTTTAATAAATAAGCCCAGTTAATATGGCGCAAAAGGTTGAATAGGAGCACAACCCATATATTTGCCGGGTTTAATCGTTTTTCTATGCTGGAAAAAAGTAGAGACTGTGATAATTATTCTCGACATCGAATATCACATAGATTTTTTTATAGTAAATATTTTATAAATATTGAACTAAGCTTAGTTATACAATAATTACTTGATCTGGTTATAATGTATTGAAAAAAGACTTCTTAATAATAATAGAATTATTGAAATTAATGTTTATTTGAGTGCTCTTAGAAAAATAAATATATCTAGAGTGTACAACATTATTGTATGATATTTTATATTAAAAATATATATTATACATGCTAGTTAATCTTGGTAAAAAATTATATTTCCATAAAATAATATATAAAGATTGCAGCTTACCTCCTTAAATGCCAATAAAGTCAAACAAATATCAAAATTAACACTTTATTTAAAGGTTAAAATTTCACAAATATCTCTAAATTAAATTCCCAGAAACCTTTCCAATTCCCTACCTTATTTTTCCCTCTGTACCCACCTAAAGGTACTTGGCATTGTCTGAGGCAGTACTTACTTTTACGTTACCTATCTCGGAGCATCGACCTCGTTGAATTGGCAACAGTTAATGATGTTAACAGAAGCTCTGAATGGCCAGCGGCACCGCATGCATTCAGCCGGTACCACCAGCATTGATCACTTGGCCAGGATGAAAAACGAGCTCATGAGTTCAGGCGGAGATGTGGTGGAGATGCGACCACAAAAGTTCCATAAGAGAGAGGCGGCGGGAGGTGTAATCGAAACGAACTCCAACTCGATTTGTGCACGGTAATTAAAATTTAATCATTGGACATTAGTACTCACATACACACCGAGGTTGCTGTCTGATAAAGGGGGTGGCAGGGCTAAGCCGACGGAATGAAATGGGCTTGGTGTGTGTGTGTATATATGTATGGTTGTGAACAGTCAAATGAGTGCCCCTTTTGAGAGGGGCTTACGCTCTGGTATCTCCTGCATTCACTTTTGTGCTGCATACTTTCAGGCATGTAAATGCACACCTGCTCTGCTGTGTGTGTGTTTGCGAGTGTGCTTTGTGGATAAATATTTGATTTAGGGGTTTGGGTCACTCATTTGTTTGTTTGGCCGTTTGTTCCAGTTGCCAAGGTATTTAAGTCGCTGGGCTTCCACCTCGCTTCGGGCTTTTTAATAGATTTCTGCTAATGACATGCAATTAATTTTGCGGTTTTTCCAACAGAAGCATAAAGTTTGGCAAAAAAAAAACATGTATGTAGTTGTATTCATTGAATTGGATCCATTAGGAGGATTGCATGGGGAATTATGGTGTTTTTTTCTCAGGTAATTTGTTCAGGGAAATGGTTATGACCTTTGTAATAATACAATTCATGTTTTACAGCATTAGGAATTAGTTTAGGGTCCTTTAAATAATTATGTTCTCTAAGAAATATTTATAAATTATATTTTTGTATTATTATTAATTGTGTTCTTTTTAAGAATAATAATTTATTAAATATATTGGTTAACTGGGAACATTTATAGTATTAAATATCTTATAATTGGTGAGTTTGCGGTGTTGCTTAATTTAATTCTTAGATTAAACTTAACATTATCTCCTAAGTCTCTTCAAAAACCCCCAAAAACAAGCGTGAAAGCTCGTTAAAATCTCTTTATAATTTCCTAACTTCCACTTCAATGCAAACCCTGCTCTTTTGCCACTGAACAGAAATTGCTTTTATCAAGAAATTGCATTTTCTGGGGGATTACAAGGCAATCCGGGCTGAAAAGAGGGTTCAACGGCACATGTGGCATTCATTTCCAACTTTTATCTAACAACAAAGCTGGCTCCATACGATACGATGTTTTGACCCAGGCCACAGGACACCATACGCAGCCCCCGCAGGAGATGAGCTCCGCTTCCCACATCGACAGTGAAATGGCCAGCGATGGCAATTAACTTTATAACATTTGCATGGCCCATGTGCATTGTTGGCCCCTTGTGCTGCGGCGGGTAATGCACGCCAGTTGATTAATTGGAAATTGCGGTTAATGGATGGTCAGATCCGAATGTCGGCATCGACAATGGAGAATAAAGTTGGCCCCGAGGTCTAGACTTTTAATTAGACCCGGCAACTGAGCCTAGAAGTGTGCTCTACACTCCGCAGAGTGCAGGAGCACATGCAAAAAGTTTGCTCACCAAAACTTTGTCACTTGCTATTGAAATTCTATATATATATATTTTTTTTTTGCCCAAGAGCTGGCCCGAAAGTTGACAGATTTGCAGCGGAAAATTAACAACTTCTTGGCTGAGAAAAATAAAAAACGTATTCCTTCTTTTTTCCGAAATAAACTTTATCCTGCGTAAAATCGAGTTAAGAAGTCGGAGAAAGTATGCAGGGGTAAAAATGTGCTAAAAACTATGTACACGGAAGAGTTTTCATCGAGACTTCCAGCTGTCTCGGGTTACGGGTTACGGAAACTTAAAAAGTCGTAGACGTCGCCGGCACCACTTTTATGTCCTTTTGGGGAGAGAGGTTCCTGTCGGGATCCTTCAAAAGCCTACAAAACAAACTGAGTTTGGTTGGGAAATTAAGTTGGAAACGGTAAGGACTTCCAGTTGTTTGCATTCTACAAATGTTAAGCCAACGTCCTATTCCAGAGGTTCTTATTTCTAAGGAGTTTGAGTTTATTTTAATTTTTGGAAGACATAAAAAAGGAAAATATAATATATATTCCAATAGAAAGCGAAGAATATCCAATCATGTGCCGCATAAATTAAATGAAGAATATTTTATTTACTGTTTGGGGATCTGCAACTCCTGCTGCCCACCCTGGAGAACTTTATAATATTTTCCATAATACCTGACCCAGTTTTCCAAGCACTCATCACCTCCTCTGGCAGGTCCTAATCGAACCCATCTAAATGCCACTCATGTGCCGGACGCGAGCTCAGCTGGCGATGGCCTCGGACCCAATTATCAGTTGTGATTTGAAAGGGCACCGGAATAAATCGGATAAATTTTTTATACAAAAAAGAGGAAACACATAAAAAGCAATTGCCATATGCTCTTGATCTGACCGACCGGAGGAGAGCAGTTGACCCCAATAAATTGGAAACCGTAAAACAAGACCAGTTAGCAGGCGGAGCAAAGTTCACAGGACGGGAGAGGGAATGGTGGTGGCGACGACCTTTTTGCTGGCCTAAAACGCCTGTTGATTTATGCAATAGGGGATTAACAGGGGGCCTCTGGATCGGGGATAAACACAACTTAACCGCAGACATAACATTTCAACTTGGTTTCCTGCAAGAGCAGAAAGAGCAGGCCGGAGCAGCGTGTCTCGGAATTTTAAGCTCCGAATATGCTTTGAGCTGGCATAAAACAAGACAAATGAGCTAATTTTGCTGGCGGAAAGGATAACAGGATCAGGACATCGCCAGGGCCATAATAAATAGCGCACAAATGTGATATTTATATGCATTTCTTATACAGACATAAGAGAGAGGGGGCGGCGGCGGCGGCGCTTGGTTGCCATCTTGCCATAAATCTATTGGCGCATTATTACTCATACGCACTGTAGACGCTGTCTACCCTAATATATCAAGGCATTACCAGGGCCGTTATATTCCCTGGTCCTCCTTAGTATTCTTTTCCATCGTCATGGTGTGCCCTTTGAGTCGAATAAATGTACATTTATCTCAGGCCACAAAGGGGGAGGGAGAGTGGAAAGGTTAAGCTATTTAAATAATCTTAAAGAAATGTTGCCAAGAAGTAAACCTCTTGAAATAAACTTTTAAAATAATTGAAATTTCTGTGGCTGATATATACCCAGCATATCCTTGCTATATCTGGCACATTTCCCACTAATTACCTGACATCGTTATACATACCTGACTGGCTAAACCATAAATAGACCGCTTCGTAGTCGGTTTGTGTGCCAATTTAAAGTTGAATCCCTCGAACAGAGTCAAGAGTCATCAAAGGCCACTCCGTGCCGTGTGTGTGTGTGTGTGTGTAGCGTGACTTGGGATTTATGAACTCCATTTCGCATGTTCGCCATTGTAGAGATTAATTGCCACAGCTCCTCCATATATGCGATGCGCTGCTGCTCTACCATTCGGTTTGGCACTCGCTTCCCACTGCGGCTTGTTGTTATCATTCAGCAGCAGGCCATGTCCGGGAGCCGGAGCTTTTTGTTTTGTGGCCAACTGACAGGATGAAGGAGCCCTGAAGGAGTAGCTGGGAAACAGAGCGATAGAAGCGACATCGACAGGCAGCAGTGAGTAGAGCTATGCTGTCTGCTAAACTTAAAGTAGTTAGCAGCCTGGATTCCAAAAAAATCTAGGAGAGCACTTGAACGGGCAAAGAAATGAAAAAATTTAAATATTCTACTAATAAAAGCTATCATTATTTAAAGGGAAACTTGTAACTAAAATTTGTAACATAAATAATTCAAAAAAGCCTTTATTACGTACTGCCTTAAACTAAATAATTTTCCTACTTTAACTCCCACTCAATGATGATTTAATTAACTCAACTTTTGCCAGCAGCCAGACTCCAAAAAGTTGTTAATATGGACTCGAGGTGCATTATAACCAATTAAATGAACCATAATCCCCTCTGCCCAGACCAATGCAGGCAGCTTCATCATCATCGTAAAAGCTTACCTCCTTTCATCATTCTACTTAAACTTTTCGATGTGGTTTCCGCTCTTTGTTGCCATTGTTGTTGTTATTGCTGCGAGGTTTTACTGTATTTTAATTGGCTTTTTATTGATTTCCAGCGAGTTTCGAACTGGGCAAAAAATATACGTACTTCCTGTGGGCTCGCCAGTGGAGCCACAAAAGCAGGAAATAAACTTTTCGATAATACATGGCTAAAGTGTGCCAACTTTGGCTTGGAAACGGAAGTCATTGAACGTTAAATTTCTACCACAAACATACATAATTACAGCCAAAATAGGTGGAAGTCACTTATCAGGATTCCCCCTTTGATTAGTTTTATATTAGTCATAATAATTATCTGATAAAGAACTCACGATTTTCGAGATTTTATGGCTCTCATGCGTTTTCGGATAAGATACGTTAAGATTGGCTAATGACTTGCCTGATAAAGACCGGCGAAAGATTGCCAAAACCAGTCAGTAGCTCACCATGGCTTGCAACGCCAACAAGTTGGTTTTCTTGTGCGCTTTTTTGACTTTTTCACTAACTTTGGCTCAAGTAAAAACCGCTTGTCCTAAGGCTTTCAGTTTTATTGGCGAAAAGTGCTATTATGTGTCCTACGAGAAGGTGAACACAATATACTTTCTACTAAAAAAAACTCACCATTTAATCGAACTTCCATAACCTTTAGGCCAATTGGTTCAATGCCGATCGCAAGTGCCACAACTTGAACTCCTCTTTGGTGGTTTTCGACGACGACATGGACAGGCAGCTGCTGACTGCCACCCTCAAGGTCCTGGGCCTGACATTCGCCAACGGCTGGGAGGACTCCATTTGGACGGGGCTCACTTCCCTGGGAATGGGCTGTAATTTCGTTCAGAGCCGTAATGGTAGTGCCGTTGCGTATACGCCCTGGAGTCCCAATCAACCTAGCCCGATCGCCCGAAAGGATTGCGTGGCCTATGCCAATTACAATGGCTTCGGCTACCACAATATCGAGTGCGAACCGTACGAGTTTTCCTTTGTCTGTCAGGCCGAAACACTAATCACCGAAAAGTATATGTGTTTGCGGAAAGAAGAGTTCCTAGAGGTTGACATAAATATCGTCTGAGTTCGTTATTTATGTATACTGATGCTGGAGATAAAAAGTAAGCAAATAAAAATTAAGTTTAACTATAAACCTTGAAGTTTTTCTAGCCAGTATTTCGCATTTCGCATTTCGCACTCAATAGAGGAAAACCATAAAAACCCATAAACAAGAACCGGCGGCTAAGCCGATAAAAAATGTGTTGACGTTATGGCCAGGAGGAGCGAACGCCGCAACAGGCCAGGCTAGATATCATAAGTCATTTTCACCCTGCTCTCGAATTTATGGCATTTATCGAGTCGCTCTCAAATTGGCTGAAGTTTGCCATGGAGAAAAATGCATTTTCCTTGCCAAAGAATAGCGTCGGGAACAAAGCTCATTAAAAGGAAAATGTTTTCTCTGCTTCCCAAGTTGATTTTCTAAGAGAAAACTCCATGGGAATGAAGAAAAGTTTCCGTGAGTCGGCGAAAAGGAACAAAACAAATGTCATCCTTCAAGCACAAAGCGAAATGAAACTCCCTGTCCAGGCGGCTAACAAATACAAATCTTCGTCCCTTTGGTCCCCAAGAAACACAGAACTCATTTAGAGGAATTACAATTGCTATCGCACTAACACCTCTTTCTGTCCTGGCAATCTTCTTCCCCAGAGATTGGCGTGTCCCCAGACCTGGCCATCAATCATTCGGTACAATTTTTATCCAGAAGTCCTAGCCTGTGGTCCCAGGCGGTTTCCTTTTTCACACCTGCCGCCCCAAGTTAACCCCAGACTATTAATAAATTGTGTTTAATTAAATAAGAGCTGGCCTGACTCTGTACAAAGTACAAAAGTCTGACATTTTCCACGGCAAATGCAAATCATTTTAATGCTATTAATTAATATGGAGAGCAAAGGCAAAACTTTCTGCAGAGCCTCAAAGAAAAGCGAAAAGCACACAAGTTGGAAATCATATTTGCCGCCAGCCCGATGGTTCCGCTAATGGGCCAAAGTGAACACACACACACCCAGTACCACACACACACACTCTCTGGAAAAGGCTGGCAAATTGAGTGCTAATTAAATTAAAAACGAAGTAAAAATAGTTTCGTAGAAAAGTCAGCTTCCATTTTGCTCTTCCTGCCACTTGGTATGCTGCTCCTCTTGTCGTGTAAATGAGCTCCAACTTGCTGTGCAAATAACGCGTGCTGCCGAGTTACCAAAGTGGAAACAGGCTGTAACTACACACAAATGCGTAGGTACACTGCAAGGAATTTGATTGGGGAAATTACATATAAAACCAGATACAAAATTACATCGATTTAATACAAGAAAGTTATACATATTTTGGAAAGAATATTACTTATTTCCATTACGCATTTCATTAAGCTAAAACGCCATTAAATTAGAACAAACTTCGTTTTGCTTTTGTAGGAAATAAATATAACAAATTTAATTTAATTTAATTTCTTTCTATATTTTTCTAGCTGTGCACTTTAAGCCATGCAAATCCCTAGCCAAGGAAAACAATTTCGAATTAGGTATGCGCATATGTTTGTGCAAATGGCAAGCAACTTAAAAAACCAAAACCAAAAAACGGAAAAAAAAATAGAAGAAGACACGACAAGACAGAACAAACCCGAAAAACAAGCTGGTTCTGCAGTCTCCTGTCTTGTCCCTTGACTCCAACCCTTTTCCTTCCTTGCTTCCATTCTCAGCCCTTTTTCCCAAGGAGGCAACCGCAAGGACCTCGGAGACGGAGTGATTGCAAACAGGATGAAAATGCAGCTGGCAAGACGAAAGCCAACAAACTGAAACGCTTGAGTCGAGTGCGATGCGGG